>JACWST010000230.1:0-60306 GCA_014850475.1 Cryphonectria naterciae
GCCCTAACCCTAGCCCTAGCCCTAACCCTAGCCCTAACCCTAGCCCTAACCCTAGCCCTAACCCTAGCCTTTGCAGCGACGCGCTTTTCTTCCCCCCCTCTTCCCCGGAGATATATACCCCGGCTGCAATACGCATAGCCCTAGGTCGGGGGGGTGTAACCCTAAGTCTGCGCGGGCCTTATAAGAAATCGAGCGCTTCGGCCAATCAGCGATCCGATCCAAGTGCAACCGATCCTACTGCAAAGCACGGGCCCCCCGCACCGGTTTCTAGGGCGAATTGTAGTATAATCGCCGCGGAATGGTGCCTAGGCCACATATGCCCTTTTTCGCCTATATCCTGGGGCCTAGGGGGCATTGCAAGCATGGCTGAAGGTTCGCCAGCTATTCTTATAATAGCGAGGATAGCAGATTTGAATAAGTTTTTGTATTAAGGTTAAGAGGTGTTAAGGATTAGTATATAAATTTGGCGTTTGCACTAATAAATAGGGATACTAAGAAATGTTTGTCGGGAAGGATATATAGCTTTTTAGTTGTTAATCTAAATATCAGTTTATATATATATATTGATAGCCCCAAAGGCAGTGAATACTTGCATTTAGACTTCAGTTATGTTTCCGTATTCAAGGCTTATACTTGGCACTGCTCTTATTAGCATAAATCCTTTGTGTACTTTGGAATCTTCGGATTACTGCAGTGCTCATTACAGCATACTAGATATATACTTCTATTTATTTACTTTAGCTTTTTTCTCTCTTTTCCTAAAAAGCGATATAGCTAGCTATATAACTACATTAGAATAAGAGGGAGGGAAGCGGATAAAGCCTGCTGCTTATATATATTTTATAGCCCGGACCGGCTTGCGATCTATACATATAAACCCTTGTAAATTGCGCTGGCAGGGGGTGGTTCTCGACGAAGTCAAGGTAGGATTCAGAAGAATGTCAGGAATAGGGCATTTTTTTTCCTCCGATTCTCCGATTCTCGGGCTATATTTTCGGTTTTATATAGGCGATTTGGGCCAAATCGCCGGAGAATAATGCCTAGGCTTAAAATTAAGCATGAGAAATTCAATGTATTTATTCCGAATAGACCTTAATAGAAAGAAAGATCCTTACAGCCGAAATCACGTATTATGTAGAGGCTAAGCTCCCTATTGCGTCTAGATGTATATATTATAGACTCCGGGCCACTGTCAACTCCTTTAGCATATTAAAGGAAGTAGCATGTGCCTATCCCCCCTCACAACTTCCTTCAACAATCCATAGAAAACTTGGTTGAACCCGGCCTGTAGAGCAGCATCAAGCCAGTCTGCAAGCGGCATTTTCGCAAAGGACCGCCCATCTGTCTTCTGCAAATACACGTCCAGCTTAGTCAAGGGGACCTTGGACGCATTGCTGTAGTGCCTGAACTGCAGTATGTCTTGCCTGTCTTTCCAAGCCCCTCCGTAAGAGCTATTAGGCATACCAAGAGCAACCTCTACCAAGTCCCTGGCAACATCATCCCCATCCACTAGATCAAATGAGCCCAAAACATGAAGTCCATCTATGACTGGGGCTGTTCCAAGCTTGCGTGAGAATTCCAACACTGCTGTGACCAAGTCATGGCTGGGGCCACCGTCTCCAATAATGGTTGCTGGACGGTAAATACAGGTTGGTACTCGGTGCTCCGTCGCAACTCGCTCTAGAATGCCCTCACTTGCCCATTTAGATAGCGCATAGCCTCCCATGTTCTCGAAACGGCCCGCATCAGGTGACGGCGTGTATTGTGCAAGGGACACAGCAGGGAGCGGCTGGATATTTCCCGTCGTACCGCTAGATGCCTCACTGCCATGTCTGACCGCAGCTACCGCAGCGCTGGAGACAAACAAAATTGGTATCCGCCTTCGGAGTGCCATCTCGCACAAAGCCCTCGTAGACTGGACATTCGGCCCACGGAGTAAGTTGTACGATTTTAAAAACGAGACCGAGGCGCCGTTGTGCAAGATGATGTCCACGGTCCCGGCCAGATACTGGAAGTCGGCCTGGGAGACACCGAGATGATCATCCGCTAGGTCGCCCATGTACTCAACGACCTTCGGGCTTGACACGGCCACATGGCGCATTTGACCATCTTTCCCGGGGCGTATTGACACGCAGTGGATCATTTGTATACGCGGGTCGGCAGCTAGCAGACGAAGGATTTTGGTTCCAAGGAAACCTGTCGCTCCCGTAAGGAGTACAACAAGACCACGTTCTGGCGTTCTGTTGGTGCGTGCATTGCATGTTTCTGTTGATCTGTTGCGTTCGACCCAGTCCACCAAGGATGCTGTGCAGAGGCCGGGGTTGAGAGCGACCAACTCTGCATTCCAGTCTATAGGACTGGGTGAATCACCGCCGGTTCGGATATCGTTATGGTTTAGCTGGAGAAGCCCTGCCATGTTGCTCAACGTGCTGTGCTGGAACAATTGAGGAAGGGGAAGGTCGACGCCAAAACACGCCCGAAGTCGTGACCGGAGGCCGATTGCCAGTAAGGAAGTGCCGCCAACGTGGAAGAAATCTGAATGCCGCTGTATCATTTCGAGTCCGAAAATGCTCTGCGCCGGTAACAACTCCTCCCAGATATCCTTGACTTGCAACTCCAAAGCGCTGAGCTGGTGGGGGTCACCTTGTACAGGTTTGGCCCCTAGTGTTTTCTCTTTGGAGACTGGGAGCTTGTCCACGGCCTTTTGGTTCTTCTTGCCGTTGACGTTGGTTGGGATGTCTTCGACTTGCACGAATATGCTCGGACACATATGGGGAGGAAGAGGTAGGTTGAGACGCAGGTCGTTCGTGAGCTCGTCTTTGTCGCCTGAGAACTTGGCATCAAAGACAAGGAATGCAATGAGAAGCTCCACGTCCTTGTTGAAGCGGTACGAGACTGCGGCATTGGCAAACGCACCCCGTGATGTCTGCAATATCACGCGTGCAATCTCGTCCAACTCTACCCGGTAGCCTCGAATCTTGACCTGTCCATCCCCGGTCAGACGTCCAAAGACTTGAAGAGATCCATCCTTCATCAACCTGCCGCAATCGCCTGTACGATAAGTGTTGATAGATGACAGCTTCCCAGCAGTGATTGAGGAGGTATCTAATTCCATAAACCGGTCAATTGTCTCTTCTGGGCGGTTAAGATAGCCTAAGGCAACACCAGAGCCAGAAATACATATCTCTCCCGGAAAGCCGACTGGAACAATGTTCATATGAGTGTCAACTATGATCAAAGAATAGTTTGGCATTGCCCAGAGGCTATCGTTCTGGCTGTTGACATCGTCATCCGTCTCCAGGGGGACAACTCCGCGTGCGCAGGATATAGTTGCCTCTGTGGGCCCATACGTGTTGACGAGCCGAAGGCCAGGGAGAGCTAGCTTGCGAAAAGCAGCGCGGAGCTTTGGCGTGAGCTTCTCACCTAGTTGCAGTGCCAGACGCCAGCTTTTGCACTTAGCCAGGATTTCAGAGCCGTGGTTCAGAAGTGAGAGATATTCAGACGTCACGAAGGTCGTATAGGTAACTTGCTCAGAGACAATGAGCTTGGCGAGATGTAAAGCATCCCCTCGGCCTGAAGGACTGACGATGACGAGGGTGCCGCCGTTCGCGAGCGCGCTGAAAGTCTGAGCGAGGGATAAATCAAACCCCAGTGGACTCTGCTGAAGCACAATTTCAACAGGTCCGATATTTTCCAAAGCGGTTGCGGCATAGGTATGCATCAGGATGTTTGCATGGCTTAGAACCACACCCTTCGGAGTGCCCGTTGAGCCGCTGGTATACAAAATCACGGCCGGATGATTCTGCTTAAAAGCTGTACGGTCTGTACAGCCTATGCCTTGAGATTTCGAGGGCTGTTCGGCATCAAGGTTGATGCATTGACTCGGCAGTGCAGTAGCTAGCTGGCGAACACGATCTTTCGTGGCATCGTTGTAGATGAGGGTCTGCGGTCGACAATCCTCCATGATTTTTGACAGTCTCCCTGTGGGATTTCGGAGATCCAAGGGCACATATACCAGACCAAGTCGTAGGATCGCGAGGAATGCGCACACCTGTTCAGCGCTGGGTTGCAGGAGCACGCCCACATATTGACCAGACATTATGCCTAGCTGAACCAGCTGATGAGTGATTTGAAAACTCCGGTCGAGCATTTCGCTATAAGTAAGTCGGGTCGCGTAGCCATCCACCAGCGCAACGGACTGGGGGTAGTTGGATGCCGCCTTCTCGATGCGATGCACCAACGTGGGTTGCCAGTCGGGGTCGAGCTCCATCGATGGACCTGCCCCAATTTCCAAGGCGGTTGAAAGCTCGGAATCGTTGGCGATTGGTACCTCTGCCACGGAAATCTCGGTCTGTGAACAGACGCTCTCAAGTATCCGTATATACCATGTCATCATGTGCCTGGCATCCTCAGCTGAGTACATGTATTCTTGAGTCGTCCAATGAAGAAAAGTGCGCCCTTGTATATCAGAAACATCAACGGTGATATCATACGGGTTTCTTGTAACAATAGCCATGTCAATTTCACTGGCCCATGCGATTTGCCCTGTATCGCCGAGAGGACTTCGAGAAGTGTAACCATGTCGAAAATTCAGAACTGCCTGGAAAAGGGGATGGTGACTGGTGGAGCGCGAGACACCCAGGTGGTCCAGAATTACGTCAAAAGGCAACGAATTGGCCATTGCTGAAAGAACGTTGTCTCGCGTGCGACGAGCAATGGTTGAGAATAGATCTTCCTCGGCTATGTCAAACCGGAGCGGAAGCGTGTTGACGAAGTGACCAGTTGTCTCAGCGTCTTCAGGATCGGGCCTACTCGCGTCTAAGATACCGATGTTGAACGTTTGTAGGTCGAGGCACTTAGCTAAGAACACTGCCATAGTGGCGAGATGCATGTGAAACGGCGTCATGCTCAGTCTGGACGCAGCCTCCGAAACCAGTTTCGTCAAACTTGGGTCCAACTTCGTCTCGACGGTAGTCGTCTTGTATTCTCTCAGTAGCACTCTATGCCCGCCCTTGGAGAACGGAAACAGAGGTAAGGGCTCGACAGCGGGATCACGACTAATTGTATCCCAGTACTGCAGACATTCTGGGTTGGATACTGCGAGAGCAGTTCTGGTCCTTTCCTTGAGCGTGAGTTGCGTTGATTGTTGTGCGGGTTCGTGAAGTGTTCTCCCAGAATATGCGAAATGAAGAGTTTTCAGAAACACAAGCCAACTGACCAGATCAAGAGCGATGTGATGGAACACGAAAATGAGGTGATGGAATTCACTGGAATGGGATAGGACGATGACTCTCATAACCTCTCCATGCTCGATGTCAAAGCCAAATTCACGTTGTTGCTGGATCTCCTGCACGACATCATTTCGGGAGCAGTCCGTCTGGTGTTGAAGACGAATCCGAGGCTCTTCATTGATGACCTGAACGGGCTGGCCAGTATGATCGTCGATGAGATATGAGCTGCGAAGACTCTCACAGTGCATGCCGACTTGATGAAGTGCTTTTCTCAGTCTGTCCAAGTCCAGAACTCCATGGTACTCCCCAGAGTAGCCAACATTATAGGTGGACTTGTCTTCAAGAAACTCATGTAGGAAGAAAAGTCGGGCTTGAGAGTGAGACATAGGCCCGCTCCTGCGGAGTGCATTTCTTGAAATGGTCACCCGTGGATGTGTACCCTGAACCGCTGACTGAGTTTCCGGAGCCGTTTCGGATGTACTCCTTTCGTCATTGTCAAGAGAGCGCAGCGATGGAGTGAGCTTCGCAGAAGAATCGGTGCTGAACGTCTCCGTTGTAGATCCCGGTTGTGAGACTAGAGAGGGTTTGGTTGAGGCATTACTGGCGCTCATTGCGAATTTGAAACCGGAAAACTTGGCTATAGCATCGCGGCAGACCTCTGCCAGAGTCGCACCGCCGAGCATTTTCAGGATAGGTATGTCGACGGACATTTCTTTTAGAAACCAAGAGCGAATCTCCACAGCCACCAGAGAATCAATACCCATCGCAACAAGTGGTGTGTTGCTGCTGATCCTTTCCTTCGAAGCTTGTAACATCGTCCCCATCTTGGCAGTGAAAGCTTGCTCCAACGTCACCAAAGCTTCTCTGTGATCGGCTGCGCTGGCAAGCTGGCCCTGGAGGCTTTGCTGTGGCCCGCCATCATGATGATTGTTGTCCCGAGTCGACAAATCATTGTCATTGAAACAGTGAGAAAAGAGTGGTACTCGGCGAAGCCTGTTGTCCTTATTCGTATGGCGAGTGTTGGTGTCGAATCCCATGAGCAATGCAGGGTCAGAGGTGGTGTCCGGCCGTCCAGAGAGAACTGCGTGGGCAAACATGAAATGAAGGTCAGTTTCCGAGAGAGATGTGACGTTGAACGTGTTCCGCAGTTGGGATTCTGCATTACTGTCTGTGTCGAGCGATCGTGAGAAATGGCCCAGCCCTTGGAGAAGACCAATGTGAATGACGGAGCCAGCCAGTCCTCGTTTACGACGATTGGCTGCCAGCGAAGCCATGAACATATTGGCAGCACCGTAGTTCGATTGCCCTGGATTCCCGACAAAACTGGCCATGGATGAAAAGAGAACGAAAAACTCCAAATTTTGAGTCGAGAATAGCGCATCCAGATTTGCACTTCCATCAACCTTGGGCCGGAGCACCGCGTCGAACTCTCTCCACGAGCAGCTTCCGAAAGCTTTGTCACGGAGGACCATGGCAGCATTAGCAACGCCACCGATGGGGGGCATAGACGCCACAATTGCCGCATATGCCGATTGAAGAGCTAATTTATCAGAGACATCCAACGCCAGGGTGTGAATATTAGCTCCTTTGCCCTCAAGATGTGCAGCAACCTTTGGATCCATGGAAGGCTGTCTGCTGGCTAGGGCGAAATGACGGGCCCCATTTTCAGTCATCCATTCGACTAAGGATATGCCAACTTCTCCTGTCAAACCCACAAGAAAGTACGTCTTTTGCGGAGAGAACATGCCATGGAAATCGGGCGCGGACGGGGGAAGAGACGATGTCCGATCCAATTTGGTCCAGTTTACCACAGCGGCCAGGTGATATCCTGGGCTGATTGTTCCTTCAATGGAATTATCAGACGTCGAAGTCTTGCTGGCTTCCCTCTCCAGAAGATTCTTCAGTTTCGCACTGCTGTATCGAAGCTGTATTACTTCTTGGTCTTGCGCTTGGACACGAGGCTGGAGTATTGGGATGTTGTATCGTTCCGCAAAAGACACAAAAACATCAGTCGTTGAGCGTTCCACCGCACCGAAATTAATCATGATTTGCACATCGTGTGGAACCAGGGCCCGCAGGGCTCTCTCAGAGATGCGGTCGTGGATGAAGATGCTTTCTGGGTTCGGGTCCTCAGGAGAAGACGTGGTCAGGAAGACTCGGGTGGACTGCCGATGACCAATATTCTTGGCCACGGCGACTGTGAATTCGTCTGTGGCATGCAGCCAAAGACTACCGGTGATGTTCATGAACATGCTCTCACAAAATAGCTGGGTTGTGAGCCTGCTAAGAGATTCACTTCCTTTCCACGAGATCAGTCGCTCCGGCGGTAACATCAGATCTGGGGATGTGGGCCTAGACTGAACAACTGCCAGCACAGGCTCCTTGGTCTCCAGAACGATTCCGAGGGAGAGATATTGCACTATGCTATCAATGGGCACGAGCGCGGTGGATGTTGAGGCGTGAAGCTTAACGTGTACTCTGTCCTGGCTTTTCATCAAGTTGTATTGGATGGGCCTGGGCAAGATTTCCATGCAGGTGGGAGAGGAAATTCGGTCGCCCCGGAAATTTGAATCAATGTCGATACTGGTGTTGAGATCGTCGTCTAGACGCACCCGGGGAAGGTATAGACAACCGCCCTTGATGGCAATCTCCGTCTCGCTGCTCCATAGGACGTCTAGGTATTCCGGCAAGGCGAGAATTCTCATTCGAAGAAGTATCTCCGACAGCGTGATGCTGAGGATGTTTGTTCTGTCCAAGCTTGGCTCGTCAACGTCCACAAACTGAATCTTAACCAGTGACGATTCCATGAGGACTGAACGACCCACGCCCACCATCATGTTGACCCTGGGTTCGTCAGCACGACAACCCCGAGTAACCCAAAGAATATAGCCTGCATTGTTGAATACAGTCTGGATCATATGAAACCTTGCTTCGATTGTTTCGTCGCGGTGAAGGATTGGCTGCTCCAACTCCGAAAGACAAATCACAGCGCTTCTTGGGCCCAAAGCCTGGAATTCGCGGTTGTGTGAAAATGTCTCCCAGCTTGTGACAATCATGCCTTTCTCGACACACGGCTCCAGTTTGTCTCGCATTCTTTCTCCCAGTTCATAAGTGCGAAGACTGTTGGCTCCTGCCGTCAATATGATGAGGTTGTCGAATTTCATATCGGTCCGGGAAGTTGTCAGAGCCCCAACAGCTGGGCATCCCAACGGCTGCCTCAAGAGCTGGACTTTATCGTCCAAGCATTGAGTGACGATAACCGACAGCACGTACTTGGAGCTATCTTCAGAGTCTCGGACAACGTGATCAAGCCCTGAAAACCCGTTTTGTTGGAGTACAGTATCCCATTGTGACTCTGTGATGGTTGGCCCATGCACTCGGCCATCCTCATACCCTGCCCACCAACCAGGCAAAATACCAAACAGAGATTGTAGATAGAGGGTATCGCCCGTGAGCTCAATGATGAATAGCTGACCACCAGGGCGGAGGAGCTTTCTGCAGTTGGTGATGGTCTGAGCTAAGCTCCTGGTTGTGTGGAGCACGTTAGAGGCTATGAGGAGATCGCAAGAGTGTGAGCGGAAGCCTTGTTCCATAGGGTCTTGCTCGAGATCCAGTTTCTCGAACTTTAATCGATCCTCGTGTCTTGCAAAGGTCCGTTTAGCCGCCTCAAAAAATCCCGCGGATACGTCCGTGAAGGTATATGAGCGGAAAGAGGGTGGCTGTCCATCAGAAAATCCACCTAAATGCTGGAGTGCAGCTGCAGTTGTAGAACCCGTTCCAGCGCCAACCTCTAAAATATCCATTTTTGGGTACCGATGGCACAGTTGCTCGACCAACTTCCCGAGGATTTGATTGGCTTGGGGGCACCCAGAACCGTATTTGTACAGCCTTCCGATCCTGTCATCTTGCATCATGACCTGCAGTGCTGGAATCTTGCCCGTGATGATGGAAGAGAGGAGGGGGCCAACAGCATGCAAAAGTTCGAGATCAATACTCTCTCCGTATTGCTCCTTCCAGTGCATGATGGTATCAAGAGTGTCATGACACCATTCTGGCCGAACCCGAGGATGTTGTTTACCCAAAATCCTGGGGAAAACGTGTCCGACTACCCAATTCAGGTAATTACGGAAATGCCCTTCTAAATCTGCAATCTGTTCGGGTGTAACCTGGCGACAAAGCTGACGCAAAAAGAAATACGCCGTACGCTCGTAAACATCATACAAGACTCCTTGCTCTGCGACTGTGTACTTCGACTGCGGCCTATACCGCGGGGAAAGTCCAGCAGAGATATCTCGTTTCCAGACATTCCGAGCAAAAAGGGGGCGTTTGATTATATTATTGGAGGCCAGTGCAGCACAGGTCAGCCCTTGGACTTGGAGTCGGGGAGCCTGACATGTAGGGGAGCCACAGAATATATCGACATCGCCGCAAATCGTTTTTGAGTTGGAGAGATCTTTCTGTACGTAGCAGTCTGCCACAAAGCCTGGATGAGTATCCACTCCTGGTACCCCACAATCTTCAAGCGCCGGAGTACAGTGGCAATTTCGTCCATCCGGTGCCATGTTGATCCTTACAAGGTCAATGCTGGACGGTAGATATGGTACTCGCATTCTCCCATCATCAGGAAAGCTGAAGCCCGCTAGAATCCCGTGGAACGACACATCGAGTGTCGCAGGATGAACACATGCGCTCGTGTCCGGATGATTATCTGGAATTTGCCTTATGTGAATGGAGGCCACGTTCAGACGGCGCAGTATTGACTTGGCAACGAAATTACCAGAGTATTGTAGACCAATCCACGACGCCCATGAGTAGAAACGCTGCGTGTCAAGTGGCGACATAGGAAGCTCAGGAGCAATCCTGGCGGGAAGTGAGAACGAGTGTGGAAGTGATTTGTCTTGCAGAACGATATTAACGCGGCCTGTAAAATTGGTATAAGTTGTCTTATCCATCTCCGCTGGGCCTGTAGCATCGGTATCAGCTCCGCCACTATGGCACGCGTATTCAGCCACGATGTGTTTGGAGTCGAAGCGTACGACTTTAATGGCGAAGATGACTTCGACCCCGGCAGACAAGAAATCCTCTTCGAGCGACATGGCTTTGTGGAACTTCAAGCCTTGAAGCTCGATGAGAGAGATCTGGAGGCCTTGGTCAATACTCGTTGCCAAATGCCGAGCAGCCTCCGCTGCCATCGACACATATCCTGCTGCTGGAAAGAGAACTTGTTGCTGGAATCGATGGCCCCGGAGCCATTCCATCTCACTGAGCTTGATGATATTACGCCAGTACATTTCTCGGTGGTTCGGGTCTCCGTACGAGAACGCCCTTCCAAGGAGCTCGTGAATGGCTTGATCCGGCCTACGCCAGCGTCTTGACTGCCGTGACTCCTGTAGCAGCGGCTCACTGTGATTCCATGCGTAGGAAGGGAGACGAGGACCAGAGAACAATCGCGGTTTCGACTCTCCACAACTGCCACATGCGTTTGTAAAGGCTTCCAGGTTAGGAAGCAGGTTCGGATCTTCAGAACTCACGTTCTTCCGTATCCATCCCAGAGCTTCAGAAACAGCCATCATGTCATTCTCATCCCTCTTCAATACACCATAGTAGGGCACTTTAACTCCGGTCAATGTCTCCCACGTATCTGACACCGGGCTCTTCAATGCAGAGTGCGGCCCAACCTCGATAGCCATGTCGAAACAGAATGATTCTTTGACAGCTCTCTCAACAGCCTGTTGAAAGAGCACCGGCCGAACTAGGTTCTCCACCCAGTACAGTCTCCGGAGAGATTGGTGATTCTGCATGTGTCTCCCATTGGGTCCATAGACGCTTGAAAACCATTCGCATTCTGCATCAGACACCCTGGGAATTATGTCGCAACGGCGCAGTGCTTCACCGTATGGGGTGGCACAAGCTTCCATGTGGTGGGAGTGATAAGCTGTTTCGACTTTGAGAATCCTAGCGAAAGTTTGGCGATTTTCCAGAAGTTCTACTGCCTCATCTATGGCATCAGCGTCACCAGATAAAGTAATACTGGATCTTGAGTTGCATGCGGCGACGCCAATCCTGCCCTCGAAACACTTCTGGTGACAGAAACTTTGAGCTTCCTCCAAGCTCATTCCAACAGCCATCATCTTGCCTGGCCTTCCAGTGGTCGGGGAGCTTGCGAGATTCGAATATAGCCCTCGGTAGTACGCGATCCGAATTGCATCCGCTGCCTCGAGACAATCAGAGGCGTAGGCTGCCGCAATCTCTCCCGATGAGTGGCCGACAACCCCTGCGAATTTCACATTCGATATCCGAAGGAGATCCACCAGCGCGATCTGCACTGCTGTCGTAAGTGGCTGGGAAACACCTGGTGTATTGACTCGAGATGTAGCTGCCGGAGCTAGAAGCTCATCCACGAGACCCCAAGGAGGTCTGTCAGAATCTGGGAGGCTGGAAAGAGATCTTGCCAGCTTATCAAAGGACTTCTTGAATGTCTCCGATTGTGCGTACAGCTTAGCCCCCATAGTAGGCCACTGCGCGCCCTGGCCTGTGAAAACACCGAGAATGCGAAGAGGGAATTTCCTTGACGCTTTAATGGTGAGTGTTGCAAAAGGGTCTTCGAGTAGAGGACCAGGACTCTTCTCGGCAAGCGTACCACTGCATGCGGCGTCTAGCTTGCGAATGAGGTCCCCTTGGTCCACAGCTGCGAAGGCAGCTCGTACTGGAAATTCGGTGCGGCGAGCGTGCAATGTCCAGGCCAGATCCCTCATGTCCACATCGCCTGCTTCCTTTAGCATCTTTGACAGTGCGGCCATATTTTTGAGGAGACCCTTCTTCGTCTTTGCCGACAACATTATGGGACTTTGCGGACAGGAAGAAACGGGCCGAAGCTGCTGTTTGCCAACGGAAGCTTGGTTGACCTCATGGAGGTCCCAGCTTTCGATGATGATGTGGGCGTTGGTCCCACCAAAACCTGGTACGTGTCAGGATGCTTCCTTTCCTTGCTCTCGGACGCATGAATATGTTGCATATAGTACTTACCAAAGGAATTAACACTCGCTCGTCTGGGGCAGCCATTAGGAGTGTTGGGCCACGGCAGTAGCTTGGTGGGAACTCGCATGTTGGGGTCATAGAATTGTTGAATGGAGGAATTTAATGTGTGGAAGTGCAGGTTCGGGGGAATTTGGCCATGCTGAATCGCGAGAGAGGTCTTGAGCAGCGCTGCCAGCCCTGCAGCGCCTTCGGTGTGTCCAATGATGGTCTTGACAGATCCAACATACAGAGGTTCATCCCCGTGAGCGCATTTGGAACGGGGCTGGGTCACTGCTCGATCGAAAAAGGCGTCATGTATGGCCTCAGCTTCTCTTGGATCTCCAGCAGGTGTTCCAGTACCATGAGCTTCGAAATACTGGCAGCGATCACTGTTCTTTGTGAAGTCCAGCCCGCATTTTCTGTATGTGGACTTGATAAGAGCAATCTGTGATTGAGCGCTGGGCAAAGTCAGCCCCGACGAGGAGTGGCCGTCTTGGTTGACTCCCGTTTCCCTGATCACACACTCAATGCGATCGCCATCAGCTATCGCCTGTGACAGAGGCTTCAAAGCCACGGCTACAATTCCTTCACCACGCGCATATCCATCTGCTTGGGCGTCCCACATGCGAGAGCGACCAGTTGGAGACAGCATTTGAAGCTACAATATCGTCAATACATATCACTGTATATCGACAACTGCAGAGGAACATCAGACTTACCTTGGACTCGGCAATATACGTTTCTGGACCCAGGATAAGATTGACTCCTGCTGCGATGGCTAATGTTGACTCCCCTGAACGAAGCGATTGTACCGCATGATGCAGCGCAACAAGACTAGACGAGCATGCAGTATCTATGTTTTCGGAAGGGCCCCGCCAGTCGAAGACATATGATATCCGATTAGCCATGATTGCACGGGAAATACCCGTGGCTGTCTGAAACACAAGTCGTCAGTCGGCAACCTTAGACCTAACATCGTGGAGAACCTCGGAGTATTTTCAGTCAAGAGAGACGGCCCGTACACATATTTTGACATTTACATGAAACACCAGCGACCAAGCTCCCGGGCAGCTCAGCAATGTCTCCGAGGCACTGGGCATGTAGAACGCACGGAGGGGGAGGGGAATAGTGGAGTTCCAGAAACCAAGCAAACCTTACATATTGCGGTAGACTATCCGGATCGCGATAGAGCAAATCACGGTAATCATCCGTCATTTGCCCCACGAAGACACCTATAGGAGAACCTCGAAGCTGTTCCATTGAATATCCGCCGGCTTCAATAGCCTCGTAAACGACCTCAAGTAGCATTCTCTGCTGCGGGTCCATTGACTCAGCCTCTCGCCGCGAAATTCCAAAGAACTCATAGTCAAATCTTTGGTAGTCACAGTCACACAAGTATGACTGTGAAACGTTCGCAGTCTGAATCACTAAACATCAGTTGTGCGACTTGGTATTTTTTTTTTAGTTGCAACCGCTTGTGCTTACACCGTGATGTATTCCGTTGGGGTGGTAGAACGCTTTGCTGTTGAATCTCTCGAGGGGGATATCAGACACAAGATCTCTAGGGTCCTTGAGAAGATCCCACAGCTGAGATGGCGAGTTCGACCCCCCGGGCAGTCTGCAACCACTACCAATAACAGCAATGAGCTGCATAGCCATCTTGTTCCACACTTGGCGCAGCTCGTTCCGAGCGAGTCGCGGTACCACTTAGATGGAATGTGATACAGCGAGATTCGATGCAGTGTCGTAAGCGCAATGAGCCACCCCCTCTTGTGTTCCTACAAGTGCTTGATGTCCATGGTTATCATTTTGGATGGAACTGGCAATGAGATGGACCTTGACTTTGCCCACACCCAGCTACACCCGTTAAGGCCTATCGGTGAGTTTGTCCAATATTTAAACCTCATACAACCAGCACGACGTGCAGTCTGGACAGAACCGCAAACGCGACATGGGCCAGAGTACGGAGGCGGGTTGACTCTGAACTCATGCCAGTACTGCCACTCACTCCCATCTTTCCGACATGCTGCGCCGCGCGAAGAATTGCCAAATCTCTACCGGGAGAGGACGTTGTTGGTCGGTGACATGATGCAAGCGTCAACACGTGTAATACCCGACTATTACTCTATTGTAGATATTGCCCCTTTAGGTAGAACGTGCCGATGATAGTTAGACGTGTGGGGTCCGATGTGCTTTGGTACCATGTACCCAGGTACAGGTTTCCCAACGAGCGCAGGTGGCGTCAGTGGGAATGGCAACATTCAAAAATAAATCCATGCAAAGGTGAAATTCCAGGGGAAAAGGAGCTGAGACACTCTGATTTTGTGTTCTCGGACAACTTGATCAACAAAGTCTATCTTGATCCTACACCATCATCTTCCATCATCTTCCAAAGTGTCGAGCGGTACTGTACCGCGGATCCTTGCCCAATGAGACCTTACCCTCCCGCCACGCGCAAATCCTTGGTCGGCACAAGTGCTGGAAGATTCACACTCGAAGATGTCGACATTCCAGTCAATATACCCTCAGATGGGATGCTTTGTCGAGTATGCGCCGTCGCTCTGAACCCGGCCGACGCGAAGATCAGCGACTTTTCCCCAGCACCCGGATCCATCGCAGGGCTAGACTTCGCAGGTGAGGTGGTGTGCATAGGCTCCGGGGTATGCAGGTTCCAAGTAGGTGATCGCATTTTCGGAGCCACTTGGGGACAAAACCCAGAAAATAAGGCCACGGGGTGTTTTTCCGAGTATGCGCTGGCCACGGAGGACCATTCCTGCAAGATCCCTCCCTGGTTGTCCTTTGAAGAAGCATCCACACTAGGGGTCGCGGTAGGGACAGCTGGATGCGCCATCTCGTCTTCCCTTGAGTTGCCTTTGCCCGACGACACGGTGAGAGCTGTGGCGAACTCCGAATTCGTCCTGGTTTCCGGAGGCGCCACGTCTACAGGACTTATAGCCACGCAGTTCTTGAATCTGTAAGACCCCCTTGTTGTTTGCAGATGGTGGTCATCTATCTAAGAATCATCTTCATACAGTGCCGGCTTGCGCCCCATTGTGACCTGCTCCCCCGCAAGCAGCACATTACTGAAGTCACTGGGTGCAGTTGAGACATTTGACTACCATGACACCTCTTGTGGATTGAAAATTAATCACTATACCAAGGGTGTTTTGGCATATGCATTGGATTGTATCACCAGTGCTGAGACCATGAGCATGTGCTACGAGGCCATTGGCAGTTGCGGCGGCCGATATGTGGCGCTGGATCCCATATCCGCTCGCATAAAGTATACAAGACGCGATGTGCTAGCTGACTGGATCATTGCCATCACAATCTTTGTGCGTTTAGCTCTCCATATCCGTCCTATATCACAATGGTGACATATGCAGACTGACTCTGCAGCTTTTCACCAGGGAGAGCCGGTCAGGCTTGATGGGGTTTATGGTAGGCCGGCCATGCCGTCCCATCGTAAACTTGCTGCAAGGTTGTTTCCTTTGGTAGAAAAACTGCTTGACCAGCAAAGGCTTCGTCCAGCTCGCTACGATGTTCGCCTCGGTGGACTCGATGGAATTGTAGAGGGCATTGGAGACCTTCGCAAAGGTCAGGTTCGCAACGGGAAATTAGTGTATACTATATAGTATAAGCTAGATTGGTATTTATCTACTCGCTTGGAACCTGGAGATACTTGCGCAGCATTGTGAAAGGTATCCCAAGTCTCGAATCAATACATTTTGCATATTCTGTTCGATATTTTGCTGGTATTGTATCAAATATGAATTCGTGAAGTCATCACACCCCAGGCACCATGAGGTACATAGGTACATGCTAAGTACCTGTACAAATACATAAACCTACCGATCGAACTCCCAGGGGTTTCCTCCCGCCCCCCCCCCCCCTCCTCTTTTCGGCACATACTTACCTACTTAGGAAATAGATCGCCAAGTACACATTGGTCGCAGATAGACTGAGATAGTATTTGAGCACTTCGCAGCGGTGATAGCCCAAACAAAAATTACACATAGGTACATTCTATATTAGAGTCTAATTCCTTACGCTCCGCACATTGTTGCACTCTGGTTTCTTTCTCGGACATTTTCGAAGCTATCATCGGCAGCCAGCTGTACTGTTTCCAACATGCCCAGAATATTCTCTTCAGACTTTTTCAATTTTGAATTCTTGCGAATTCTTGGTATGGCGCCAACTCTGGGTTCAGATGTTGGTGAATGCTTTGAAGCAGCTGAGAAAATCAAGAATGATGATGCTGAGACCTGGTACATGGCCTGGTCTGAAGCTGCCACCAAGGCAGAGGCAATAGGGGAAAATGCCATTCGCACAGGGGATAAGGAGACAGCTTTATGGGCATTCATGAGATCCAGTAACTATCGAAGAGCTAGCGAATTGTACGTATTATTGTCATCGCTGCTTTTTTGGGTACACTTAGCGTGTTCTTTCACTGACAGAAATGGTCACCAGTATGCTGCATGCCAATCAGCAATTTGATGATCCTCGGTTGGTGGATGCCGTCTCAAAGGCAATAGAGGACTTCAAGCAGGCTTGCCAATTCCTCGATAGCCATATCGAATTTCTCGAGATTCCTTATGGAAATGGTCACCTTCCAGCCTACCTTGTCCTCCCCAAGCCTGGATCCGGAAGAGGCACAGGTCTCGAGAGGACTCCGGTCATTATAAACACCGGCGGGTACGATTCTATCGCGGAGGAGATGTACCATTTCACAGCGTCAGGCGCCCGGCTCCGAGGCTACGCGACCCTGGTCTTCGAAGGGCCGGGCCAGGGAATTGTCCTGCGACGGGACAGGCGGTACATGCGACCCGACTGGGAGGTCGTTATTTCTGCCGTTTTGGACCGACTTTTTACATTGTCGGAACAGTCGCCGGCATGGAACCTTGACCTCTCAAGGATCGCCATCGTCGGCAATTCGATGGGGGCATACTATGCTTTGCGTGGAGCAACGGACTCGCGTATCAAGGCATGCGTTTGCAGTGACGGTGTATATGACTTCGGCCAGGCCGGTCGTGACAGGGCTCCGTTCTTTATGAAGTACCTTTCCAAGGGCATGTCTGAGGCACTCTTTCAGTTCGTCCTCAAATTCGACTTTCGCACGCGTTGGGAACTGGCGCACGCTGCCATGGCGCTCGGTACGCCCACTCTGACGGAATCGTTCGAGAAAATCCGAGAATGGACACTCGACCGACCAGTCGATGGCCACAAGGAGTCTGTGCCCGAGATGGTGACATGTCCAGTTTTGGTTACGGACGCGACGGAGTCGATCTATCGAATTGAAGCAAAGCGCATATATGAATCTCTGACACAGCTGAAAGATGGCGAGACTAAGCTTTATTGGGCACCAGTCGGAAAAGGTCAAGGTGCTATGCAGGCCAAGGTGGCTGCTATGTCACATCTTCATGCCAAGGTGACCGAGTGGCTAGACAACGTGTTTAGTATCAAAAGACCGCAACTTGAGTAGCAGTTGGACTGGCGCACATCAAAAGTCTACACAGACTCAGCTCTTCAATGAAGAACACGTTTCTTACCACTCTCCCCAGCATGAAAAGTACTTATAATAGGTACACCACCGATCAAATCTGGACGCGCAGACACATAATAATAGAATCAAAATATTGGAAATGATCTGCAAGATCGGCAAGAGATCGTTCTAGTTTCTGAGAAGATACGGCCCTTGCCTTCATTCGAGGCGTCGAGGTCTGGAGTAGTAACACCGATCCGCCGTTCTAGTACATCTATATCTACCGAAGCATTCTTTCTGGAAGAGACCTGATCAGACCACCCTGTTTTGTCAAAGAGGATTATTGTATCTCTGAACCGTCCTGGTTTGTGGACACTGTGGTCGCTTTCTACATTGACGATGTGAGGATAGAGCAGTCTGAACGGATAGACACCCCGGGGCATGTGCGAACATTTTGACACCGCATGTAGTAGCATGAAAAGGAGATCTATTGCGACTAGTGAAGCAACTTCACTTCAAAATCTTCTAATCAGGGATACTCCTTCAGTTCACTGATGTTGATGATCTTGCCATCTTGCAGGAAGTCCGTCTCGAAGCCAATCTGTGTCTCTGCCCTAGAAGTATCGATCATGCCCTCCTCAAAAGCCACCACCTTGCCATTCCAGTCTGGGTCGGAAAGCATTGCTCTCAACTGGTCTGGTGTACCCCAGTATGAGGAAGTCACATCAGCTGGTGACATTTTCCATCCTGGGAGGCCCTTTAGCTTCTCAAGGTCAGGCTGGAAGGCAGCACGGAGGGATTCTGGAGTGAGATACTGTTGAATAACAGCATTAGTATCAGGCGAAACAAGCATGAATATCAAAATTGTAAACATACAAGTCTGTAGTGCAATATGCCATGCTTTTGGATGATCTTGATCATCCTCGGGATTTGCTCCTCCGTGTACCACTTGGAAAAGGCTTGCTCATCTACATCCTTTGCTCGGTAATGGTGTGCAGAGAATTTGAGCAGTGGCTGGGCCTGTTGTTCAGCCATGGTAATTAATGAGTTATGGATCTGGACGAAAAAGCGGGGTTTGATGATAATGCTAGGTCCTCGGCAGATAAAAATTAGACAGATTTTGGAAAAGCAACTCTGGATGATCAATGAGAGTGCCTGTATTTATGGTACCGTTCTTAAAATTGGAAGAATGGATTGTCCGGTTGCAAATGTTGAGCTGTCGGTCGGTTTTTGTATGTGTAAGACTACACTTCAAACTTCGGACGGCATATATTACTGGATTTGGAAATATCCAGATATTGGAGTGTCGTGACACTAACGAAATGTCGGTGTCGGTCTACTAATTTATGTAGGTGCCAACACCCCGATATCACGCCACGAAAATCGGATGTTTCTTGATGAAATCCTGCAGATGAATGAACCTTATCATTCTCAGATACTTCATGACTCACCTTATATTCTAAGGTAACCATGCCTGACAGGTGCATGTAGATAGTCATTTCCGGTTATTCTTTTTACTCGGCACTTTGATGTTTGAATCAATTTTAACTTGAATGTATTTTAATCACAAATCCCTCAACATCACATTCTAAATTCACCGCCTGGTTTCCAATGTCTGCTCAGGTCACCCTCCTCCGCGTTGCCCCCTTGCTGGGTGCAACATCCTCCATGACATTTGTCTTCTGTGAAGACATCTTCATTCGCCCGCTTGTATCACCGCCAAATAGCCATCTACGGCCTCAAACGAACCGTGTTCTGCCCACTCATGGCAAATGGTTGTGGCCTGGGCTTGGGATTGTGGCTGGGGCATGGGGCTTGAGCATTGTTACCGCTGTCAAAAACCTGGGCCAAGGTCCTTTAGGACCAGCTGAGAAATGGTATCGTGCTGGACTCATCTTCAGCTTGTTGCATTTTGCCTGGGGTTATAGGGCTATGTGGTTGCTTTGGGCCATTAGGAAGGATAGTGGCAATACCGAAGACCGCCAGAAGGACAACGTAGCCTATATGGGAGCATGGCTGAGAGTCAATGCGTGGCGGGGACTTCTGGCAGATTTCCCCTCCTGGGTGTGCTACCTGATGGCCGTCTTGAATGCCTTTGAGTAATGTTTGGGTCCTTGATATACAGGCCTATGTAGAATGAAACATCACCAACTTCTCTGATCTACTACTCCCCAATTTCTCAGATGTCTTGCCCACCCATCAGTTGCTGGGTTGTTTCAGGGAGAGCAATAGTCATGTGCGAAGAAACAGGATGAAACTTATATTTCGGCTCTAATAGTATACATTAATTTTTTTCAATTCTGAATATGAAGTCTTTTCGAAGTATTGTACCTATGGTAGTAGCATTATGTTTTTCATATCTTTATTAGTAGTTATATAGCGTTGTGCAAGATAAGTATTTTGTATGTAAAAGGGGGCCGAAAAGTAGGCGCTTTGATTTAATCATGATCAAGTCGTTTTATTCTGTGGACCTCTCACCAGTCCAAGAAAGTAGTGGCTAGAGACTTTGGGTCAACTAGTAACCGCCACTCACCTTTCCCAAGCACCCGCTCCCGTTGTCCCTCTGGGTATTATTCAAGGATTTTTTCCTTCGATAACGGGGATTTGAATCGGTGTACCGGTAGACTGCCCGTTCTGTTGTTCACGCTCCAACCCGAAGTCTGTTTCAAGATCCGTCCGGAGATGAATGTCCTTGATCACGAAACTGATCAGGAAACCTAACAGCGAGAAGGCAATGGCAACCTGCCAGCACCGCCTCAAGCTCTGTACATATATATCCTTTACCTGTGCTTGGACGCTAGGATCCCACCCGAATGATTCCGAGCCTCCCCCCGTGGCAGCAAGAGCATAGGCTCCGCCGTCACGGAGAGCCGCCTGGACGCTCTGCACATCGATGCGAGACGCCAGCTCATTGACACGGGAATTGAAGACCGCTGCTGGTATGGCGACACCCCATATGCCACCGAAACTTCGTACAAATCCCCATGTAGCCGTGGTGATAGCTTGATCGGTTTCCGTAAGCGGAGCTTGGATGGCAGGGAGCGTTGTGGTCGTCAAAACGCCGAGGCCAGCAGCACTAATGCACTGGATGCCTGCCCAGTACCCAGTAGAGCTGGACTCATCGAGTCGCGAGAGAAGGCCATATCCTATCGCAAGTATCGCCATACCCAAGAAAAACCACTCCCGATAGCGTCCAGTCTTGGAAACGAAGACTGCAGCTAAGATGGCAAACGGCATCGAGACTGCAGCGAGGGGAAGTATGTTGACGCCGGATTCGATGGGCCCGGTGTTTTTGACGCCCTGAAAGTACAGAGGTAAAAAATATGAAGCCCAGTACACTAAAATGCCATGAATGAAGGTTAGGGCGTAGGCACCTAGAGAGGTGCGGTTGGCGAATAAGCGGAAGGGCATGGTGGGCTCTGGAATGAGCTTGGTTGATTCGACCCATAGGAAGCTGATAAGCCCAATCAATCCCAGTATCAATGGCACAAGCACATGCCATGATGACCATGGATATTGGCCTCCACCCCATGTCAAGGCTATGAGAACAGAAACAACGGACGTAACGAGGAGTGCATTGCCAAGGATATCAACGCGTTTAAGCGAGTTGCTGGCAGAGTCCTTTGTATAGCGAACTCGTAAAACCAAGCAGAGAAGGACAAGAGCGACTCCGGCGATCGGTAAATTGATGTAGAAGATCCATCTCCAGCTGACTCTCTCCGCGAACAACCCGCCGATGACGGGTCCAAGGATAACGGCGACAGTGTAGGCAATGAAAATATAACTGATATACTTTGGCCGTTCTCGCAATGGCACCAGATCAGCAACAATGATTTCGATCAAGATGTTGATCCCACCGCCTCCGATGCCCTGGATCGCTCGGCCGGCGATGAGAGCCCCGAGGTTGGGAGCAGCGCCGGAGATAGCAGAACCGGCGAGAAAGAGAAGGACGGCAAGCAAGGTCAGACTGCGGCGACCGAATATGTTGGCTGTTTGGCCGTATAAAGGTTGGAATGCAGTCATGGTGAGGAAGTACGCGTTTGCGATCCAGCTGTATGCGTCACTCGATCCCAAATCTTTGAGGATAGACGGCATGGCTGTGGATACCACGGAAACATCTAATGCGGACAGGAGGGAAGTGATCGATAAAGTGAGAATGATGGCCTGAGAGCGCGTTAGTAATGAACACCTGAAAAGAAAAGGCAAGTTACAGTACGCCCCGGGACCAACATACCCAGAATCGCCAGCCACGATTCGTGGGCGCTGTGTATTCGAGCTCGCCAGTGACAGCACTGGATGGGATGGGAGAAGAATCATCGATTGCCATGCTGTCTGTAGTCTGTCTCAACGGCTGATAGTATCCTGTTTTGGGGCTTTCGGAATGAACGCTGAGGCGTTGGTTCGCGTGCAGAGTGACACGGAAAAAAATGAATAGACAACACTTCCGAAGCTCGCTAGTATATTGTGTTGCGTAGCAACGCGATGAGGGCCACAATTCGAAAGGCAACCTATGGGGGTTCATTCATTTACTCATTGTAGTCTATAATCCCGCATTCTTGCAACCTCCGAGACCGACGTGACATCCGTGCGGCGTACAGCTGGAATTGTGCAGAGATTGCACGTCGGTGTGACCGCAGGTTGTTGGATCAACTGCAGCCATGGTGGCATCGCTCGGTTCAGTACTCCCTGCCATGCACCCATGCAGCCTTGCAACCTTAGCAGCTTTGCCGCCCCCAAGCCGCCCCCAAGCCGCCCCCAACCTTTGAAGCCACCGCCACCTGCATAACGGATGCAGTACTGCCCGTATTGGTGGCCGTCGCGGTGCAGGCCTTGCCACCGAGATGCAGAGATTTCTGCCGCTCTGCCGCTCTTGGGAGAAGGTGTCTTGCCGATCGTATGATCAAGACCCCTGCTCACAGACCTCAGCTCCGGCCCGCTACCAAGACTATCTACGATGTTAGAGACGGATGGCAGATTTGGACGTTCAGTTGGGAAGTCCAGTCGTGGGGTCCAGACCTTAGTTACAGGGCTTGATTGCAGTGCTGTGGGGGCTGCAACGGTAACAGCAGACCCTAGGCTGCACCACAGTCCCTGCCACTGTGACACACAATGATCACCAGTATCCTGGCAGCCTGACAACATCAAGGGTCAGGACAAGTTGGCACGGATAAGTCCAACCTTGATCGGACGTTGATCGTGTTGGCAGCAAATGCGCGATGCAGGCCATGATTTACGGGACAAAAAGGCGAAGTCTAGAAGACAGTACAGGACGCCCGATGCCCCTTCTCAACTGGCACTGGAGTTTCTATTCTCAAATTCAACATTCTCTACTGTGGATCGTCATGTCTCTGAATTCTATGACCACCCTCGGGGCACTGAGGCAAACCTGTGACAGGTGCCGAAAACTGAAGGTTCGTTGCCAAAGGGACAATGCGAACATCGATCCCAGCCGGGATGGCACTGCCAATGGCACTTGTGTGCGTTGCTCAAGGGCAAATGTCGCATGTGCCTATAGCCGTAAGAGCATCTCCCGGCGATTTCATGTGTGTGATTCAGGTGCTGACTTGAGGAAAAGCTCCTCAGCGCTGTGGCAGGCCACCAGTAGCTACATATGGTCGCCACACGTGGTCTATCTTGAAACCGGCAAGGAAACAGCCATATTCTTTGCCAAATCAACAGACCTCATCCAACCTTTCACCAACGACCACAGCCTCTCCAACTGCAACACAAGCAGACAATAACTCCAACTATCATCTATCAGACCTCACGTATTGCCCGGATATTTTAGAGTCATGGTTTGACGACTCTAGCCTTCCTAGCATTGCGAGCTACGTCGCTCCTCATGCTTGCGACCAAGATAAAGCGAGCGCCGGTTGTGGGATCGACGGCTTCCAACAGATCACATCCTCCATCTTTGACACGGACCAGAACTATAACGACTTGGACATCGCCGTCAAAGAAGCCAAAACACAAGGAGTTGACGGTGCTCAGAGGGATGAAGCTGCAGTCACCGTAATGGACATTAAGGAGCTGTCTGACCTCCAAGTTGGGATACATTCGACAGTGATCGAGGATACCGGGTCCATACCATGCGATGATATTACCCACGTCACACGGTCTTTGCTTAAGATCATAAACAGGGTTGTGAAACAGACCGAGCAACGCCTCAAGGGATCCTTCTTTCCACGATCCACCCCGTTGTCAACCCAGCCTGGACTCTCGGTTCGCAGCGCAACGCATCTCCTACATACTGAGGACAGGCAGCGAATGCTTGTCAAACCGGACACGGCCACGGTGATGATGATTCTCGCATGTTACCAACGACTCTTGGACTTGTTCAAGCAGGTGTGCTTCATCCTGCACGAGCATGCCGTCACTGATGATTTCGACGGCTCGGACTCATCTAGATATTCAGAGCCACGCGATACCCCTGCGGGCCCCTCAGACGAGGATCAATGTCCCTATTCCGTTGCTCATGTTGCGATGATCACGGAATTAGTCAGTCACCTCCTTAATCAGCTTGATCGAGGAATTCGAAAACTTTTTGGCCCGTTGGCTCCCCATTCGCCGATTTCCCATGCCGCCTCCCACAGCACGGCAGAAAGTGCGCAGGTGTCCTCGCCCGGAAGCCAGAAGCATCAAGGTTTCCTTCATAGCATGTACATGACCAACGAGGCGGAAGCTGGGACATGCGAGGCACTATTGGGCTCAATGAATGTCGTGAATTCCATGCACCAAACACATCAATCACTTGAACATCACATACTCTTGATCAAACAATCTGTGCGAGCCTCTAGCAATGTATGATGCGGCATCCATACCTACTAGACGAATGAACCCTTGGACGTGGAACGAGACTTACGGGACGAGCAGCGTGACGATCACCTAGATAGAGTTCGTCACATATGAATGCGGAAGAGTTCGAACTGGATTGGTTTTCTAAGTTTCTTGGTGATGTTTTTTTTTTTTTTTGATTTCTAGATAGCGGGATCCGGTAAAGAGAAGTCGTTCCCACTAGAAAACTAGCCAGGTATCATCTCCATTTCCAAATCCGAATTTCACCGAGACTAGTGATTCTAGTCAAACATATCATATCTCCCTCGTCACTCGTGTCTACGATGTGCTTGATGGATGGACCTTGACAAGACCCAGCATCGGCTGGTGTCTGCGGATGAACGGATCACGGACTCCTTTCTCTACGCAATTTCTTGGGCCTCTTTTCTTGGCCCCCGCAGGACTCCATCAGGTTACGAGCAACCCCCACCCTCAATGAGCCGTCACTTTCTCCACAGAGATGCGTACGAAACCCTGGTTCCGGCTTAGCTCGGCTGCATGATGAACAGGTTCATGAGGGTGTAGCTGGAGATTGCGTGTTCACCGGTAGGAGGACTGGCTGACTGGGGTATGTTACTCTGAGAAATTTATCGATTCTGGGCTACTCGTCAACTCAGCAGTGATCCAAAGACTGTGATTCGTGACCTCGGTTTAAGCTATCGGACACTGATGAGGGATACAATACGAGATAGCAGGCGGTTACGCATTGTAAACAAATGCTCTATTGCACTTGATTGCAGCAAAAGCTGTTCTGCAGGCGTTTACACAGGTGAGTGAGTTCCTCCGTACCTCGTACTAGGTACCTGATAGGCAATCGACCTGCCTACCTACCAACTCTACGAGGCCAACAATCCTAAAATAACTAACTTACACCAGGTCCTTGTGTCAACAATTGGGAGCCAAGAGCAACGGGTCAGTCCGTATGAGCTCGTCTTTCTTAATCATGGTCAAAATATACACTGTGGAACGCACGTGGCTGACCACCAGTAAGCAGGTAGGTCTCGGTCGGAATATACTTCGACATCTATCACCTGCAGTCCTGTCCTCGTTGCCCTCACCGGCATTATACAAAGCCCCACCATTTCCAGCCAGTGCAAAGTTGTATGAAGTACACAGTATTGCTTCACCATGGTATGTGCAGATTATCCTTCAAGGGATCAGCAGCATCCAGCCTGGTCTGTTCAATATAGTAGGCTTACATGGATGGTGGTAAAAGTAACCCAGAACATACCAAGGGCATCGGACGACTGACCGCATATGGCAACCCACTGAATCCTTCAGGGAAAAACCGAGAGCATGTCAAAATTAGTTGAAAGTGCTGTTGGATATCTGCCGTCACCCAGGCTTATTTGTTTCTTGGTCAATGTGCTCTTGGACTCTGCAATGCAGGAGCTACGGCGCTGCCAGATCACATTTGAACGCCCACTTTTCCAGCCACTTCCATCAGGGACAGCATTTGTATCACCTTTTCTATCATCTGCACATCCTCTAGGGAGTTTGTTTCTCCATTTTTACCCACGCATACAAATTGAACATCATGTCAAACCAAGAGGCTGCCCTCACTCAGGAGCAGTATCAATACTTCTTAGCACATGCTGGGGATACTCGAGTACCAGGCATCATTGCCTGCACTACAATCACCGCTTTCCTATGCACTTTATTTGTCTTCTTACGCCTGTTGGGGCGGCGGTTAGCACACCGTCAGTGGCATGTACACATCAGTGACAAGCTTCTTATGGTATCTTGGGTATGGACTACTGCGCGTTGCCTGGCCCTTTATGATGAATTACTAATTAATTCCTGAGCTCTAGATCTTCTTTGTCGCTGCTGCCGCTAGCCTAGGAGTGTCCACCAGATATGGAGATGGGCGCCATATTATCTTTGTCACTAGCAAGAAGGGTCTTCAGATTGTAGGTGCACCAAAACGGTGACATATTCCAAGGCCATACATTCATTGGCTAAGACTACACATAGACAAGCATGGCCATTGAGGTATTCTATGCAGTGTCCATGTGTTTCCTCAAGCTCAGCATTCTAGCTCTTTACGGCTCCGTTTTTCCTTCTCGTCCGTTCCATTGGGCACTTTGGGGTCTTGGGACATTCACTGTCTGTTGGGCTCTTATGTGCGCCATTGGTGCCATCTGCCAGTGTCTTCCCATTGAGTCCTTCTGGATTGATACCATTGAGGGTCACTGCATACAGTATGGTATACTGCAACTCATTGCTACGGCTTGCAACATCATCACAGACTTCGTCATACTACTCCTACCTATCAGACAAGTTCGCAAGCTGCACGCTTCTAAGGAAAAGAAAAGGTGGATCTATTTTTCGTTTGCTATGGGTGGCAGGTAAGGTAACATGGAATCCTATTTTGTAGCACCAAGTAGCTGACCATTCTTACGGGTTAGTGCTTGCATTGTCAGCATTATACGTCTGGTGTTTGCATTTGAGATAGGTGAGCTGGACGGCTCTTGTATGTGGCAGGATTTCCCACATTCCATCCTACTTCATCATCTACTGACAGAGCATTAGGGACTGCAATCCCTGCTGCATGGGTTTCTGAAGCGGAAATATGTGTTGGTTTCCTGGTAGTCTCCATTCCAACATACCGTCCCATATATCGACGGCTGGTTTATGGCTCAGTTGATGGGCGTGATACTTCCACAGGGAAGTCATATCAGCAGCCGATTGCTTATGGCAGTGACAGAAATCCCAGTCATACAGCAAAGGTATCTGCGCAGAAGTCTCGCCTAACCTCGACCTCACAACAAGGTATCAGTGTCACAGATGATGTTGAGCTTGTTCATCATGTCAGACATGATGGTACTTGGGTCATGGTTCCAGGTGATGGACAAGATGAAGAACAGACACCTTACCTACAGTTCCCAAGGCGGTATTGTGGAAAGGCGGACTATGTATAACCCGAATCCTCTCCTTTGGCCAATCTCAAGCATAAACCATCTGAGAGCCTAGTTTAGCTACTTAAGTATATAGAAGATATTTTTTTTATTCACAAATATCCAATCTTAATTGTAACTATATGTCGATGGTAATGCAGCGCCTATTATTACCCTAGACGCCCTTGGTATTTTTGCAAGTTCGTCTGCAGCCAAAGTATATTTTAGCCGATACATGTACTGCCAGTGGCGCAGTATCGAATCCATTCTCGAAAGGTTATACCTTGTAAGTGAGGTAAATGTGTAATGTGGATTGAGAATTAAAACACTACTCGAAGTTATAATTTCGAACATTCGCAGCCAGGGCCCTTTTTCCCCCGAACAGTGTACTATGTGTTCTATGTAGAGCTAAGTAGCGGTTCTTCACAATCGTGCTAGGTTTCGGAAACATCCCAAGCCTTTGCTATCATTGAGAATAGGTCGGCTCTAATGCACAGACATCGTTCCACTGACAAAGCAGTGATTTGTAAGAAGCTGTGACTTATAACATGTCACGTTGTTAACATATAGAATCAATATGCGCCAGTATGCTATCGCCTGTATTAACACTGCTCTCTAGTGTACTCCCATTGCTATATCGACATTGTTCGTTCATCATTTGATATTGTTTAACGTTTAACAAATGGCTTCACGACAGACACTGACAACCTAGTCTAATGGGATCTATCATAGTCTTCCCACTTTCCCGGACATGGATAACGGGTTTATAGCCATTGCCACAGGGGCAAATGGTGAGGTCCATCTTTTCAAGTCCCATTGGCTAGAAGACTTACATTTGCTTTTTCATTTCTTTAAGTTGCGTGTGTTTTGCAAGAATCTTAAGCGCTGGACAAAGATATACGCCATATCGCGCAGGCCATGCCCAACATCGAACTGCCGCTGCACGTCGAACACGTTTCTTTGGACCTCCTTTAGGAACCTAAGGCAATTGCTGAAGGACGGTACAAAAGAGACATTCGAGAGGATGATGTCTTCTTACTCGCATATATCCAGCCCAAGCTATCTGATGGCGGATCGACTTGGAGCCTTGATGAAGAGCCGGTGAAGGTGGACAGTACGTGGACTAAAGAAGTAGCGCATCATATAACGAGTTACTGATCAGCTTAGAAATGCTCCTTAGCAACTTTCTCGAAGCTCTTATAGCTGCCTCTGCCAATTCAAAGCGTATTTTGCTACAACTTGGTACTAAGCATTACGGGTGCCCACCTTGGCCCTATACTCACACCCTAGAAAGAGAGCGACCTGCACACTCTGCTCGAGCCAAACTTCTACTGTTAGCAGAAGGACGTTCTGAAAGCCTTTTGCCAGCAGCACAAGTGTGATTGGAATACTGCCCGCCCATCTTGGGTCCCTGGCGCTGCGCCTGACCTAGCTATGAACTTGGTGCATCCGCTCATCGTATATGCTACCTTTCAGAAGAAGTTAGGCATGCCCTTGGGAATTCTCATCGATCTCGTCTGCTGTGAAAATCCTAACATCCTCTCATCGGCGCTGATGAATCGCTACGTTGCCGAATGGGCTGTACTTACGAGCAAGGCCAAAGCTTTAATGCTATGGATAGGCCCCTGTTCCCATAGGGCAAGTTTTGGCCCCAATTCGCATCTCACTTTCATATGTCTTGGGAAGGGCCCCAGCATAACTCGGCCATTGTCAAGATTCATGAAGAAAGCTGCCTCCTCCCCGAGGACTTGGACCTCCAGGAATAATTCGCTACAAATTCAAGTTCACTGAGTGGGCCAAGTCTAAAGAAGTTCAGGAAGCTTAGCATCAGGTTGCTACTGTTCACATAGCCTTGTCAGCACCGATTTGGGAGATGTTGATCGGATTTTTGGATTCGCGGACGCGTGCGATTTCGACCGTACCGCATAGCCTTCCGTTTTTAGCGATGCCAAACTACGCAAGATGGGGTGTTTCTCTGGCGTTATTGATTCAACAGTGTCAGTTCAAGAAGTCTGTGATGAATTTGTGAACATGCGCATGGCTTCGCAAGTGTAAGCCGGTGGTGTTTAGCATAACCTGACTAACTTTGGGGAAATTGTCATAGTTTGATTCCATAGTTCCAGTTCAACAATTACAGCAAGCTTTCAGCTCATATAAATCCATTCTCAGATTTTATTATAATATGCTTTTTTTTGTCTTCGAGTAGGCATGTTCTAGCTTTTATTGATATAATCTAACATCTAGCATGCAATTCTGTCTGGAATACCTTATAAAACTAGAACTATGCAAACTAATCAGCAACTCGTCTTGGGTTCATTTGATATAAATTAACAAGCTTACGCCGGTCCCTTTGGTACTATGGTAGAAGAAGCTAAGTTGCGTCAAAGCAATTCCGACCTCGACAAAGGTACCGCCTGGGTCCGCAAGCTTACTCGGATCCCCAGTGAGCGACCGCTTTCCGACTGTAATGCGTACCCTCGTACTCTTAGCACTTCCAGACTGTTGCTGGACTCCGCTGCGGCTTGAATCCCACCCTCCCCCCCCCAAAAACACCCCCTGGCTCGGTACTGTGCCACATAGACCCCCTTCTCGGTTGGCTTCACACACAAAAGCAAGGTACCAACCTGTGGAGTGAGGATGTACACGATAATATGGTAGACGAATGAATAGAGGGACAGAGCCAAATATTAGTAAAGTGTTGTATGGCTACCTTGATCAAGTGTTGATTTTGCCACATGGACTCGACCTCATCCGTGCCAAATGAAGCGCGAAGAATCCTTGAGATGATTTGGAGTGGTGCGGCACACGGGCTCCTTTCCATTTTATTATTGATACTTCTCCGACTTCAAGGCCTGCCGCGACCCAAGACGTGTGACTACCAGTGATTCTACTGGTGAGCAAACACTTGACCATCCAGCCTTGTTTGACCTTCGGGACTCCGCTGAGTCCGTCACATCTGCGGAAGCCGGCAGATCACCAATACGTGCTTTCCTAAAACCTGAATCCACAAAAGATGGATCGCCTCCGTCATGACCCGGAAGACTCAAAACACAAGAGCCTGGGATTCATCTTGACTCTAAGTGCAGGATGGTTCGGTCTGCAACAAATATTCACCGTATTCTTCGGAAGCGGTTATTCCTACCTGGCCTCGCTGGGGTTTCGCGACACCACGATTTCTCTCATGTGGCTGTCCGGCCCCACTGCCGGTCTGTTCTTCCAACCGCTAATCGGCGCCATGAGCGATAGCTGTACTCATCCCTGGGGCCAGCGACGCCCCTTTGTTGTCGTTGGCGCTCTCGTCCTAATTTGCGCCATGCTAAATGAATTATTTCTTAATAAGATTTTCCAATCTCAATCTCGGTATATTCCCCTGGTGGCAGTATTGTAGAATTCTCCTTTACTACTACTTGAAAGCTGGAATTCATTATCGTTAACCCAATCCCTGCTGCTCCAGATTGTTTCTGGATTATCTCCCGCACCATTACGCTCTTCTTCAAAGCCATGGGATTAGAAAGTGTTGGAAATGTGGCAGTGGCCATAGGGTCTGAGTTGATGTAGTGCCTAGGGCCACTGGCAATAGAAAATAGTGACTGACCCCTTTGCCATTCACTGGTAAGTTGGTGAGTCACTGGCGTTTAGTCCTAATTAGGACTAGCCCTAACTGCCTCTTTCTATATAGACAGGCAGTTGGTAAGGCGCCTTCACGATAGTAAACAATGAAATATCTTCCCTCCTACCATTTGTGAACCACCATAGTGTGCCTTCCACAGGAAAGCTCATCGGTGGGAGCAGAGTTTATGACTAAGGCGAACAAATCGATAAATGATTCCCATGCATCGGATATCTCTCCAGTCTCAACGACCAACCAGTATGTGCAATAGCAAGAGCCGCGTGTGCGAAGAGCACCGTAAGTGATAGAAAATAGGCGACACTGTTTGCTGAATAAGCTAACCCGGAGATCGTCAATTTCCATTGCATCGTCGTGATATTCAGCTTAGACGATCCTATCGGGACTGGGATGTCGAATTTGCCCGCTAGGAGGTTGTAGAGATCTTTGGAAGTCATTTCCAAGACCAGAGGTGAAAAACCTGTCGTCCCACCATTTATGCTTGTTATGTTTGAAAATGCGCCTTGGTTTTCAATGTATCCTGAGTATGACAACCCATCCGCTACGATAGCAGCCACTGCCGCTTCGATCATAACCTGAATGTCCGTCCATTGAGAAATTAGGCCCGTGCTGTTGTCAACACCAAGTGTTTGGAGAACCATAGACAGACTGGTATATGCTTTGTCTGTTTCTTCCAAGTTCGGTGTCAGGCTTTTTAGCTAATCCGATCCTAGTCGTATTACAGACCAGTCTGTGTTTTCGAAGGCGGGAAATTGAAACCCACTTTCTGGCCATTCATACCCATTGGCATAAACGGAAGCATTATAAGTCTCAGCTCCGTCCCAGAACGCCATAGTTGAACCGAATACAGTGCCATTGACCCACCTGGCGTCTACTAAACATGATGCTAAAACGCCTGATGTGTTTGAATCCCTATAGGGAATTTGCACGTCGAGAAAGGCGCTGGACAGTCTTGTGCTATTTTACGCGTCAAATTGGCTGTCTATACTCTCGTTGAGGGGAACCGGCTGCCATATTGTTGCGATTTTGGATGCCACAGTAACGTGCTCCATGGGTATCTCTTTCGATGGAGCAATGAGAATAGGTCCCTCGGAGGGCGGCCCTACAAGGGGCTGATTGCGGTAGCGAGGCTTTGTATAAGAGATGAGTTTCTTTAGCTATTCTTACCTTAATTTCAATAGGCGGAAAACTTACTACTGGAGCAGATATTTCGTTAAAGGATGTGAGTGAGTCGTCGATGTAGCAGCTTACTTGGGTTATAGGAATTTGACTCCGGATACTGGCAACTGTTCTTTCTTTCACTCGGTATCGATACTTGGAAAACGAGCCAAGCCCTTTCGTACCTGGCGTAGATTCTATGGCTTCGTAGTGCCATGTCCAGCTAAGAAGCTGGGAAGACACAGAGGGAGCGAGATGAATAGTAATAGCCCAGGTTTCGTTGTCAAGACTCAGTGCTGGGGGAATAATACTGATTTCCCGGCGTATAAGACCATCTGTTATATCGACTCGGTAATACTGGTAGTCGAACTTCGAACCCTGCAAGGTTTGGGCGATGAGAAGTCCAGTACTTATCGAACATGAGTTTTTTGAAGCTCTGTCTTAGCCTGAGTTTCATCCAAGATTGAGGGGTTATTGCAGGAAGACCAGGCTGATAACAACTCGGATGGCCAAAGCGTTCCCCTGCTGCCGATCAAAGGGAACGTGGCTGTTCCACCAGGCCACGAAGAAAAGTCTTGCAGCATCATCAGCAAGGCCGCCGACGGTCCAGCAAATAATGCATTCAAAGTGCATATGAGTAGCAGAAAGATAACTTCAACGCGTTTCCCAAAGCCCTTGATTCCAGACTGCCCGAACCAAAGCTCTAGAGAAAGCCAGTACGTGGCCTCTTGGAATCTTGAAGTTGCTGAGATTAATCCGAGGGGAAGGCCTTCGGGATTAAATATGAGCTCGTGTCTCAATAGGTTCCGCAGAATCGTTGTCAGTGATGCAGTGATTAGGAGCTCCTGTTATCTCAAGTAAGCTTTTATAGTTCATCCTATAACTAAAGCACAGCACTTAAAAAGAGTTTGGCTGTTACTTGCAATGATAAACGATCTATGGCTTGCGATATTGAGTCGGTCCGTCCCAGGTATGCATCGCCGATGAAGAACCCCTTCAGGTTCAATCCTGCCAGGGTAATAGATGCACATATAGGCAACGTGTGGGCAATGATACATCTTTTAATAACCAATATTTTGCCTCTTTTCACAATAACTGTATTTTTTTTTGGTCCAGCAGTTTAATGCCGATTGAGCGAGATAAGCGTGTGATGTGTTGGTTTGAGTCCATAAAGTGCAAAGGAATATTAATATAGATGTGAATAAACGGCGAAAGAAATGCAAACTGGGAAGGATTCGGTGCATTGGCATCATTTTCTCATCTGCTGGTCTTGATGATATTTTGATAAGCTATAAGACAAAGGATAGCCGGCTGAAAGCCATTCTCTAGTGCTACCCAACAAAGAAAGAAGATGGAGATGGCATTAAATAGGAAAAATAGGACCTCTGAAAGCTTAAGCATCTAGAACTAATTAAGGCAAGCCAGTAAAATCAGGCTTTAAAAGTAAGATTATGGGTGTTCAGCAAAGTGTGTGCCAAATGCATATGTAAAAATGCATGAAGACCAGCCACAAGCCGCATTCTGCAAGAATAAGGGCTAGTGCTTCCATATTACCTGAAATATTAAAAGCCTGCGTATTAACTTACTCAGCTCTAGCTAGATGTGTTACTATTAACAGATTAGAAGATCTCCTAATTTTCCTATCTAGGCATTTAAATGCATTTTCACAAATATTTGTTCAGGCTAGCAAGAGGACAAGGCGCATATGTGATGAGTCAGCTGAGAAGCTTAGCACTGGGACTACAGAACATAAGCGAGCATTCAAGGGTGGCAGGAAGAAAAAATACTGAAATTTTAACACTTCGCTTATAATAGCTTTATATCATAAATAGTTCAGATTATTTCAATATTTGTTTGCAACTAATAAGACCAGGTTATGCAACAGCAGTGGCAGCATAGTGTTGACACATGTTATTTCCAAGAGATAAATAAATTCATTTTCCTATGTTTAAGCCCGAGAGGCGTTTAATAAAATCCAAAGTAACAGTCTGTAGGCATAAACAAAGTAAAGCTATTCAAATCCTGCTCTTGAAATATACTTATCGCGCAGCGCTGCGCGCTGGATAATCATCACCCGCGCTAGTTTATCACCCAGTGCTATAACCTATCCAACATGTATGCCACAGCATTAAACAAAGACCAGGTGTTACAAATCTAATATCCGGATAGGGACAGGAAGTTTATAGAAGCAGAATTAGAATTACAAAAAGATAAAGACCAAAGGAACTATATTGCATTTCTCCTATTATCACCCATCCAACATACAAGTTACCAAACGGTTTACACGGAACAATGGTCGGAATGACTAGGTGCTAGGTCCAACACCGACATAGACAAGTGCTTACATAATCAAAGGTTACAGGGCTAGGGCTAGGTTTTCACAGGGGAAGGTTTGGGCATGAGCTTTAATTAGCAAGCTGTCTTTCTTTGATGCTTATGTGTGATTCCAAAGTCTATGTGGTTGGTAGCGACAGAAGGTACCTTTTGACTACCGCCTGCAGTATTATGTAAGAAACACAATATATTCTCCAAGATTGCATTATTTTCAGAATACTTAAGCCCGGCAGCTGCTTGGAAAAGAAAAAGATCAATATAGTGTCTAGTCTTTTTTCACAATGTAGCCCCAAGTTCCAAACATGCCTCAAAATATGCTTGCACACCAGTGAAGTCCTCAACTTCCCCAATCCAGGCCACATACTGGTCTGGCCGGACAAGTACCACGCATCCACGCTCCTTGTCCACACCATAGTTCCTGTAAGCATCCCCAAAGCCCTCGTGGTAGCTTTCGTCATCGACAAAAACCTTGTTGTAGTCCCAACCAGTGTGCTCATCGAAGGGATGTAAAATTTCGGGGAAATCCTTCAGAAGTTCTGTCTCAATCCGCTTCGAGGAATGGATAGTCAGTACCTCGATGACACTGTCGATTGGAGCACCCGGAGGAGTCGCCTTTCGAAGGAAGCTATCAGGACCATCAAGATCTTTGCAAAATCTGTGGACCCGTTCCTTCTGCACCGGACTCAGGACATTCCCGGCGAACAACACAACGCGGAAGCGACCGTCTGCTTTCAGCCTCTCTTGGAAGTGCCAAGGGCGGCCGTCAGCCTGGTTGAGGACCTTGAAGCTGTTAAAACGCATGCCAACAGGCAGGCCCTTGGCCAACGACTTATCAGAGTCCTTCTTTAGGACAAGATTGCTTGCGGCATAGTTGACGGAAAGACCGCTCGCGAACATGTTGCCCTTCAAGAAGGCATCCTTGAACACCTCCATTGAGACGCCTTCTGCGTCCATGACGTCCTTGGCTGGTCGCCCGGAAAAGAGCCTGCTGAAGCGGTGGTCGAACTCAATGAGGTCTTGAGCTACCTGGCGCCGCTCATTCTCGTAGGTGGAAAGGATGCTCCGCTTGGCGATGCCCTTGGCAACCAAGGCAACCTTCCATCCTAGGTTGAAGGTGTCTTGCATGGAGATGTTCATCCCCTGACCGGCCTTTGGAGAATGTGTATGTACGGCATCACCCGCCAGGAAGACGCGGTTGTGGGAAGAGAAGTCGTTACCAACACGTTGACCGATCTGATATGCGGTCCACCAGTCGCAATACTCGTAGTCCAGCTTGTATGGATGTAGGATCTTCTTTGCGGCTCCAAAGATGATATCAGGCGTGATCTTGGACCGGTCTGCTCTGCCAGACGCATCTGGAGTAACTTCTTTCAGCTGAATGTACAGTCGGACCAATTTGTTCTCTCGCGGAATAACCATCAAGCTGCCATTGTCAGCCGAATGGATGGCGCATCGCATACGAATGTCGGCTTTTCAAGAATCAGCTTTAAATTTCGGCTCAGAAGTCGGTTTTCATGTACTCACGAAAGTCGGTGATAGGTATGATATCCATCACGCCCCAAATGAAGTCCGTCGCTTCGCCCTCGAGTTCAAACCCGAGTTGTCTCCTAGTCCAGCTCCGAGCACCATCACAACCAAGCACGTACTTGGCATGAACAATCTCAGTCTTTCCAGCTCCAGATTTGCTGCTGTTGATGAGATCCGCTTCATCATCGTCCTGAGCAAGGTTACTTCTGAAGAGCCCATCTGGCACTTTGCTTCCGCTCACTTGCTGTTTCGGAGTAGACTCTTCTTCAGTGAGGTGCTGAAGGGAGACTGTTACAGGGTAACCTTCTTTGGTATCCACTTTGGTTTCATCAATCGCCAATGAGGTAGGTAGGATGCCACGCTCGACTTGAATGGTGTCTTTGGAAAACTTTTTGATGTTGTCGAGGAAGAACCGCTCGATCCTACCTTGGTGAAGGACAATCTGTTGGAAACGCGAGAGACCTACAATGGTGTCTGGGATTCTATCCGACCGTCGAATCACACCATCTTGACCGGGGTTCTGTGGATGTCAGAGATGTAGGCAATACTCGGATTCGATAGTTTGGTGGTGCCCTGCTGTAGTGAAGACTTACCCACATGCAGATCTGTGTTGGACGTTAGCGAACTATACACATTTGTGGACATCCTAACACGTACCTCGATCATATGATTGGCCTCCTTCCACGCCCGGTCAGCAAACCCCAGGCTATCGAAGATCTCCAGGCTACGGCACTGAAGTCCGTCTGCCTGGCCAGAGAAGATCTTTGCATTCCTCTTGTCCACAATGCGCGTCTTGATGCCGCAGTGAGCCATCCATGCAGCTGCCATCAACCTATGGTAACATCACAGTTAGGGTGGTCCTCGCCTTGGCTGCGTTGGACGACTCGGGGGCTATCCTACCCTGCTGGACCGGCACCAATGATGAGTCTGCTCGCACGGTTAGCTTTACAGCCGAGAAAGAGCTTGAAAACTGATTCTACTGACACATCGACATTTGTTTCAGGGATGTCACCACCCTTCAGGCGTTGGGAAGCTCCGCCGGTATCCGTGCCATTAGCGACGTCACCGTTAGACTCACCCAAGACGGGAGCCGCAGAAGAGTCTCCCGCGAGATCCTTCTGCTGCGCTCGGCCCTCTCTAAAGGCAAAGGACTTCGAAGGTTGCTGCATATTTGCGATGAGCGTCGTTTACACCAAGGTTATGATAAGATTAAGTTCGAAGCCTGAGTGACGCAAAATTCAGACCAACTCTGTTTGATCATAGCAGATACTTATATCATCTCACCGCCCAAGCCTTCTATGACACCCCACCATCATCTCGTCTGGATGATATGCCCTGATTGCCCCGCTCAAAGCTGATTCTGATCTCCAAGTACTATGGTATCAACGTTCCCGGCTGGTGCGGCTCTAAGTACCACTGGTTGACATCGGGGTTGGGGGTCACATCCAACCTATGCGGCAGGTTGACAGGCCTCATGTGATCTACATCCAACCGTTACATTCGGTACACTAGTTTATGCACCTTGGCGGCACCTGAGCCAGCTTTGAGCTCCAGTACATCCAGATTTGGGACGATGATCCTGCAATCAGGCAACCGTGGATTGTATCAAATTCGTGGAGTGTCTGTGCGGCTTGCTGGGCATCTTGTTGTGTCAAGGCCAGACCGACCGAGGACTATCACCAGAGACTGAGAGTCGTCCCCCTCGTCAACCACCGTCCCGGTCCCTGCCACAGCGTAACATCCCCCATGTTGCCGGGATCAGCACTAGGTGGATGATCGTAAGATTTTGACTTTTTCCCCCCTTAAGCTCACAGCATTTGTTGGGTCGCTTAATATGATAGACGATTCATCATGTACGAGGAAGAGTCAGAACGATGTCTTTACCGCCCTCCCCCCCCCCCCGGTAGTTCGAACGGTAATGCTCGATTACTTGCACACTTCCCTTGAAAAGCTAAAGGGGCAGCGGCTCAAATCTATCACTGTCCACGAGTTGAGAAACCATATCGCCGCCCTACAAGAACCTAATATATACACATATATGCTTAATGACCTTGGGCTATATTTAGTCAATTGTAGTCTCAGTGCAGTCTAAGGACTTTATGCCACTTTCCAAACTGTACAAGACAACGTAATGGCTAATGTGCTCGTCTCCTCCAAGCAGTGTCACGTATTTCTGATCCTCATGTTGACAATACTAGGTTGCGGATACGCACTTTGTACAAACATTTCGTTTCCCAGAATCCACATTCTACCTCAGTCCTGAAATCCTTCACCGCGGTCGCAAGGAGATCACCTGAAAAGTGAAATGACGAGGACAGCGATACGAGATGCTTTCGAACCAGAAAGAGCAAGCTTTTTGTTTGGTCAGCTGTCCTGTAATGATTTATACAGTACATGACTTGTCGATTGTGACCATAGCACTCCGCTACAGGACTTTTGAGGCCCTGCGGGGGGCCCTGCGGGGGTAGAGTCATGTACAGTATTAACGGGCGAGGTTGTTGTACTATGTAAGTTGAGTCAGTATAGTGGTCCATAATTCAGAGACCGGGTAGTGGGCCCGATTCCAGGGTATGTGCTTTGACACTATCCATGGCGAAATGAAATTGCAGGTGGTTTTGACTTTCGTCGCAGGTCGTCTATCATAAAATGTTGGAAGCGCAAGACTGCTCGAGTCGTTCTCTTCTCAACAGTGATCGCACTCGACGACGCTTGGACGCGCTCCATGCCCCCGAGCATTGCCCCCAGGCAAGATGTTCAGGAGGCGAAAAGGATCCCCTGGGAGTAAATGTCATACATATGTTCAGGTCCACACGGGACAGCGGGCACGCCTTTTGCCTTCTCTTCGCAACGACCATCATCTTCTCCTGACAAGCCCACCTGTCACCTCTCTTGACCAGCCGAATCTCGCGCGATGCCATCGGAAGCTCAGGAGTTCATCAACGAGGTATGGGGGCTTCAAGGCGTCGCATATCTCGTCCTCGCACTGCGCTACTATTCGCGGGCTACGACCTTGGGATTGCGCAAATTTGCCTTGGACGATTTTGTTATGGCTGTAGCCACTGTGAGCCAACCCAAGACTCGCTCAAAGCCGACCCGAGAGGTCTAAATAGAAGCCTTGGGGCATCCTCTTAACTTTTTCTCTCTTCCCCTCAGGTCGTGTACACCGCGGAGTCTGTGGCAGCCTACTTTGTCGTCGCTTACTGGAAAGGGTTCGCCAACAATGGCATGACGGACGCAGAACGAGCAGCCCTCGATCCGAAGTCTCAGGAGTGGCAACTCCGCGTGAATGGGTCCAAGACTCATGTTATTGGACTCCTCCTATATGTCACTCTTTTATGGCTCTTGAAGGCTTGCTGGACCATATACTATTCTCGGTTGACGTACGTTGAAGGCGATTTCTTGTTCTCCCGCTGAGACTGACAATATCGCAAAACAGAGACGGTCTGCAAACTCCAAAGCTTATGGTAAAATGGGCTTGCATCATGATGCCTGTGACATACGTCGCTTGTTTGCTGGTTGCATTCTTAAAATGCATCCCTTTCGATCACCAGTGGCAGATCAATCCTTCGCCTGGCAGTTCGTGGCACACATCTCAGAACATCCCGCTCCTCGCCCGTCCACTGACAGCTTTGCAGATCACTGCATGCCGGCCATATCTTACATCCAGACCATCTTCGTCATGGTCATGAACATCCTCACTGACTTCTATCTGATGGCCATACCCGTGCCCATGGTGTGGAAGTCTCATCTTCCCTGGCGGAAGAAGGTCACACTCACTCTGATGTTCAGTGGTGGTATGCTGGAAATGACCTTCGGTACCCTTCGTTGCGTCTCCATCCTTACGGTCCGTTCTGCTCATGCTCTTCTACTTCCTCCTCGATGCCACAGCTAACCATGTCTTATCTCCAGGTCGGCGACCGCGACCCCGCCCAATCAGGCTACTGGTCCGTCAGAGAATCCTTCGTGTCCTTCGTCCTAACGAACATGCCCATGCTCTACCCTCTGCTCAGGAAGTTCTTGGAGACGGTTGGCGGCAGCATCACAAATACCAACGGCACCACGGGGCGGGCCGCAAGCAACGGGCAGGCGTACAGACTGGGCAGCTACCCCGACCCCCGCAGCACCGCAAGGAACAAGGACCCAGACCCTCTGCCTGATGACACGAGATTCGGCTCGGACGAGCAAATCTTTATCGCGTGCGCGGAGGGTCGCGGAGCTGTCACCAGCGGCGCCGAGTCTCCGGAGGCTGAAGTGGACGCGTACGAGCGTCACGATCGGGGTGCACTTCGGCAGGGGCACAGCCGTGCGCAAGTCTACCTCGACTCAAGCGACAAGGAGCACCGGCGGTCACCGTCGAATACTCCAGCCCCTGGTGGGATTTTGGTCACCACGGACTTCGTCGTATCCGAAGACTATCGGGCTCATGATGCCGGTCGAGGCAGCGAGGCGTACTCAAATGTTTGACTGGGGTATCCGCAGGGAACTGGCAATACTCCTGCCCAAAAAACTAGCGCTGACCGTAATTCAGGTGGCAGCCTCGTGAGCTAAAATATATATTATGACCGTGTGGTTACGGTTGGCTTGAACAGGTTTCATTGATAATTTGGTGGTGTAGCTGGTCTTTCCTTCACGATGTCTTATTCCCGATATAGAGAACCCGTTCGAGAATTTTGGGCCACAATTGAGGCAGAGAATCTTGCCAGGCTCCACGCCATGCTATGATGCCATCGGGTCTAACCAGGGCCGCTTTTTTGTCGCCCAGGAGGCCCGCCCACTCCTGTGTTGGTTCTGCCCACGCGTCGCATGCGCCCGTCGCGGTAACTCGCTGTACCTCCACCAGATCGCTCTCCATCATGCCCCAGCCGAGATCATCGTCTGCTAACAGTAGCAGCTTATTCAGCGGTAGTAGATCTCGAAGGGCTAGCTTATTCTCTTGCTTGTATATCCACAAGTGAGGAAGGTTATGCCCTGGAACTGTTGTTGGAATGGCGACCTCGGTGTTCAAGCTCTTGTCGTCCAGAAAGTGTGGTGCATGATCTTCGGCAGTGGCCTCGCCAATCCCAGGGTAAAACCAGCCAACCTCAGCGCCAGGAGCCCTAAACTCCAAGTCCAGTGTCTTAGAAGCTTGCTCCACGGCTCGTTGTCTCATTTCGTGTTCGGGATGTGTCTCGTCAAAGTAGGACATGATAGCTTTCCGATTCTCCTCGGCGGAGTTCTCGGGACACATGCCCAGTGCCGCGTCCATAACGAGAGCGTGACTCTGCATGTTGTAGAGACTAGACTGGCCAACACGACGACCTATTGGGCGCCTCTCGGTATCGTAGCTCTCGAGCAATGAGTTGTATTTGTTCTCGTCTTTCAATGCGAGTTCCATCTTCCAGATGAGGTTCTGGGCATCCTGAATCCCAGTGTTCATACCTAGGGCTCCCCACGGGGGAATTTTGTGCGCAGCATCCCCGACCAAGAAGACTCGTCCCTTCCTATATCTCTCCGCTGATAATGCGTTGACATTCCAATGGCTCAGACTGATGACTTCGATGGGAATGTCTCCCAGCTTCAGTGTGTTGCGTATTCGCGTAAGCATTGCCTCTCGGTCTGATCGGACTGGGTCGTTCAAAGTAGGAGCGCAGGCGAAGACCCATTCCTCACCAGCTTTAGCTTCGGGACTATCAAATGGCCATGGTCCAATTTGATAAAGGTACCCAGTCCTAATGCTTCCTCCAGCATCGGGATGGGTAAACCAGGTCATGAAGTTCCTCGGGTCTGGGTGTCTCGCTCGAATAGGCGCCCGGAGATGCACAGTGACCATATCCAGGATGTCTCGCTTGCCAAGCCACTTGATCCCCAACTTGTCCGTTATGCTCCGTCCACCGTCGGCTGCAATCACAAAGCGGACGAGAACCTCCTCTGTTGCATCTGTCTTGCGGTCGAGGACTTTCACAGCCACGCAGCCGTCTCGCTCTTCGAGGTCGGTCACTTCGGTTCCATATCTCAGCACGTCGGGGTTCAGCTCTTTCACCCTCTTTACTAGAAGCGGTTCTAGTCGAATCTGCGGTAGAATCTCGTACCTCGCCGGACTGTGCTTCTCATATTCCGCCGCAGCCGGTCCGCCTCCCCATGCGTCTCTGCTCCAGATCTCTCGTCCGTCCACAGATAGGCTGTCATCCCCGCGTCCATCCGCGCCATCTTTTCCAAGGCTGGTGTACCAAGCAGTCCGGACTTTGACATCGTCCGGGCATGCAATAGCCCTGACTTCGTCGTAAACGCCCATGACGCGGAAGATCTCCGTCGTCCGCTGGTTGATGCCGCATGCTTTTGGGTGGATGGATGTCCCTGAGTGGCGTTCAAAGAGTACGTGCGGGACTCTGCGCAGGCAGAGAAGGATACTCGCGCTGAGGCCGATGGGGCCGCCGCCGATTATGGCGACGGGATGTACTGGTGCGGTCGAGGAAGACATATGTGATGATCGATGAAGGCTCTCCTCGGCTTCGGGGAAATCCTGCCCACTATGGCCAGCCTGCTTGAGCTGACACTCTTGACTGCCTCATATATGTCGAGGGGAATCCGCCGGGGAGTATCATGCTACGAAGGGTGAGAAAAAGCTTGCCCGCTGACTCAACATGCATAGTCGAGGCATTTTCAGGAGTCAGAGGGTGAACCTGTGGTGTCTAGGTGGGGCCTCAGGACCCTCTGAACAGCAAGTCGGTGGGGTTTGGGATGGTCCTTGGGTACTGTGGGCCATTTCTCAGCTTCCCCGGTGCCCGAACGACGCCCGTCGATGCTAATGTCAAATCGAACGGCAGATGTGAACTCCACTGTGCTATATAGCAAAAGTCAATGGCCGGTGGATGACTTTGTGCGCGGCAACAGCGTCAAGATCATTTAAGCTTCTTCCGATGCATACAGACTGCCGGGCAAAGTAATATCCGCAAGCAACGGCAAGTTTTCGCCCGGCTGTGGGGAATGTCTGGGCAAAAGGCTAGCATGTGAAGGTCGACAAAAAAGAAAAGAAGAAAAAAACAAAAAGAAAAAAAGCCAGCGCTAACACCGCCCGCAGAGGGCATTCCTATCGAAAGCGAGGAGAGCTGCATATGTAAAGCCGTGCAGCCAACTCGCATCATAGCCCATATTATCAGGGATAGCTGCAGTCTTTCGGAACTGAGTCTGACTGTCCCTAGCCGGAGTGGTTATCCTCTTCCGTCCTAGGCTCGTAGAACACTCAACCCCTCTAGCGTTTGCTTACATCGACATTGCAGCATCCGCAGTCAGGCTTCGACCCATGATTCGGACTTGAAAGCACGCCATAACTACAAACTCTCTTTGCCGCGAATTCGACAACATCCTGTTCAAACGACACAAGTGGCTTCAGCTCGGCGAACGGTGGCTTCCCCACACCGAAAAGCTTCGTATGTGGAGCCTATTGGGAGAGCCGATGAAGGTGTCGCCTCGAGTGACCTGATTTCTGTCCCGATGCCGGGATTCAGTGACCTCCCAGAGTTTGTTCGCTAGTTCCAGCTGGGAGTCATCACCAGACAGACGCAGACTACCCATACTCCACTTACGGCCATAGGAGATTGCCAAAATGTATCACATAGATGAGGACCAAAGAGTGTCCACTCGGCCACAGAGTGTACGGAGAGGTTTGCCTAGAGGTAGCATGAAGGCTGTGTGCAAACTTTTCGAATGGCGGTCGTATGTGAGACGGGTAAACCGTCTCGGGAGTCGGAGTTTGTTGGTTTTATTTAATGCCGGTAAAACAAAAGAGTAGCTAATCGCTTAGAGACCTAAGAGTATAGGGCGCGCTGAGCTAGACTGACGCTATCCACGTAAATAGGTCGTATAGACCGCCACTTATCCAGCGACTCGAAATTCGAAAATAGCGACAGCAAGTCGTCTAGTCTATCCCTCTCCTACACTGATATTATCTATAGGGTTCAACTTGAGTTCGTTGGAAGCCCCCCCCCCCCCGGGCCCCCCGCTAATGCGCCATACAAGGATTTGCACGCGGAAATCGCAGGCTAGGCCATGCCACGAGACATATTAAGAGAAGAGATAATGGAGACTAACCTTTCCCTTTTCTATTATATATATAGCAGAACGGCAGGAAAATAAGACTAGCTTGTAATAACCCATCCAATATGCCGGTCACAACGAAGGTTCATAGAACAGTGGATACGGACCGCTAAGGTCATCATAGTCCAGCCATGCGTCCTCAGAGGTTTACCACCTGGAGCCTCTTCCACAAGAAACCTGATACTTGACCAAGGTGAGACCAAGCCGAGGGGAGGTGCGTCCACACCACGCTCGAGATGGCGGTAAGCGTCCGCGGTCTCGAGCTCGTATCTCTTTCCCACCTCGTTCCTGATGATTGTTTTTCTTTTATCGGACCGCGGGAAAGCGGCTGGGCCAAAAGTCAGTATGGTAGCTGGTGAAGTGATCCTAGCATCAGCATCCATTTAACGGCCGGCCTCTCTAGTGATGGGCCATATGGAGTTTTGAAATGCTACCCGGCCGTCCGCGGTACTCAACAAGGTGCTGGACCTGACAATAACACCCAGCTCGAATCTTTTAGACCCAAACTCAGGTGCGTCTCTCACGCCTTCATGGTGCCTGAGGAGAGACTCCAAAATTGTCGGCCGAACCTTCTCGCTTGTGGCCAGACAGATCAAGTCGTTGGTGCGACCGGTGACGGTGAGTTCCAAGTCGCTGATTTCATCATTTGGTAAGTATTCTCTGGTGGATATTACCAAGTTCTGCAGCTCAAAGTAATCTTGCCATCCCAATGGCCGAAGGCTCAATTTGTATGCGTAGGTCTGTTCCTGGCTGGGGGTCCGGGACGGACTGGAGCTGTTGCGGTTGGGCTTGTACTGAGTCGACACCGTCGATTTGGACCTGAAGTGATCCAACAAATGTTGCTACGCAGCTTGAATCGGCGCCAGTTGTATTCCTTGCCGGGAACGAAAAGTCTGGTCAGAGCCCCCGTTTTGGTGGGACCATACTGGTTGATCAGCTTCACTCCGGCACGTTCAAGCCTCTTCCCAACAGACCCCTTTGGCATGCCGGCGCCAAAAGAGACAACGTCCGGCTGCTTAAGAACCTCATGCCCCTTGCCTTCAGGTAGAGACTTGGTCTCTTCCAGGATGGATGGCACGGTCAATAGCTCTTTAACTCCAGAATCTCGTATGAGAGGCGTGATGGATGCACCGGTGGGGATCATGGAAGGCGGTGAGATGCATATGGCCCTGCCAGCAGGAAGGGACAAGCAGACTGAAACGAAGCCGAAGCTCTGTAACGACCGTTAGGTCAAGACCTATAGGTACTTGTAAGTTGCATGAACACTTGGAGACTTACACGGAAAAGTGGTAGCGTCGAAATGGTCAAGGCTCAAGCCGCTTCTGCGTCACTGAAGCGGTGGCATGTCGCGTAGCCCAAGAGTACCTATGGTAACACGATATTGGTTTTGGAAGTCCTGACGTCTCAGAGGAATGTAAGATAAGGACTTGGCGGTCTTGCTCCGAGACGAAGCGGCCCGGATGCGCAGTGCGTGGTCGTCGACCTGTGTTCTCGGTCCTTATGAGTGAAAGAAACGTCTCATGTTCCTGTACAAGAACACTTTTGATCTGTGATTCTGCCTCACCTGGGGCTTTACCACCCTCTGTAGGTGATGCGGCCTCGGAAGCAATGGATCGCAGGCGTGGCGATGCAAGTATGAACTCAGCGCCAGTCTCTTGAGCGAGATGGCGAACAGCAGGCTCGCTCAAACGGGTTGATAGAAACATCACGGGTACTCCCATGCCCATGCACGCGAGAACATAGATGGCCAGGCCGATGTGGCTTTCCATCAGAACTGCGACGGGTGCGCATTTCTTCACTTGCTCCTCAGCGCCTGGGGTGGGCAGCTCAAGACCGGTGCCTTGTTTCTGCAGCCAAGCTTGGAAGCGGACGATGACCAGCTATAAACCATCATAGGCCACCGACATGTATTGACCATTCCTTTCAGACTGGATGGCAAAAAAGGTGATGTGGGTTGTTCTCAGCATGGAAAACGACGATTTCCGGCAGTGCCCGCAGAGTCGAGGTTGCGGCGGGGTCCAATGTTACCTTGGGTGGTGTGAAAACTGCTATTTTTGTTATAATACATAGCTGCTATCCTGGCAAGCTTCTGGATTTCCGCAGATCGCATGAAATGTAAAGATTGGAAAACTAGGCGGGGTATGAGTGACCAGGTGATGACGAACCTCTTTACTTACAGATCCTTCATTTACTCAGCTATATACATGATAGAGCCTGCTCAAGCAAAAAAGACGATTTAACTCACAACCACGATTTTCGTCTCCTGAGCTAACTAAACCCTCCTCCCTAGTCCTATAGTACCGTTGTTAGCATCTTGAAACCTTGACTCCGTTCCCCGCTCACGGAATTCGACCAAATTCAGCTCGAGCTGCGCCGCGAAAGCTCCACATGTCCGCCCACCTAATCAAACACAACGCGGTCCGCCGGTCACATGCGTAATCCGACATTCCGTTGAGACCTTGCTTCTTATATAGTCAGCCTGTGCTTCCTTCACAGCCCTTCAGCAATGTCTTCTTCTTTCAGCTAACTTTTCCCGATCTCAAGATGCGGAAAGCAGTTAATATAGCAGCGTCCGCGCTGTTGATCGGCTCCGCCACAGCTACTGTCGAGACCCTAAACAATGTTCTCGCAAATGGAACTGTGACTGCGGAGTGGACGTCAGGGACCAACACGTATTTGGACGGTTCGAAGATCTCTGGCCCTGCAAATGACACTTCTTACGATTGGTAAGCCAAATCCCTACTTACTGCCTTCATGTGATCCTCAGCTGAAGGTCCCCCAGGTGGTATTTCGACGTCGTGTCTTCATCCACCAACGCATCTACTGTGATCGTCATCTATAATTCAGGTCCTGATGGCTTTATCAATACTTATTACGACGGGCCCCTATCAGCGTCCATCACAGGGACGTTCGCTAATGGGAGTCAATATAACTTGGACCTGCCTGCGACCGGCGGCATTATTAATTACGACCAGGACGGCATCTCATTAGAATGGGAGGGTACCGGCGTCAGCTTCGTTGGGTCCAGTCTTTCCGAGCCTGAAGTAACTTATGTCATGACAATCAACTCGTCTGACATCGGTGTCCAAGGGACCATAACATGGAACTCTGTACGTGCTATCAAGACCACCTTTTCGCCGCTTGCCGGATGACCTGTTGGTACCATGAGAACTAATTGATCAATTGACAGCTCGCTCCCGCTCACTACCCTTGCAACCTCAATGAGGACGGTGCGAGCGAGGTGATCATGCCACACATCGGCTGGGCCAACGCCGTGCCTGACGCGACGGCGAGGGTCGATCTCCTCTTCAGCGACGGCACCTCCTTGAGCTTCGACGATGGTATTGGATATCACGATAAAAATTGGGGCGATCAGGCCTTTGTGGACAGTGCCTCGCAGTGGTACTGGGGACATGCGCACCTCGGCCCTTACTCCATTGTCTGGTATGATGCCCTCGACCTCGCCGGCCAGGAGTACTTCGCTGGCTACGTTGCCGAGAATGGCACGGTCATCAGCGCCAGCTGCGCCTCGGAAGCAGTTGTGGTCCGTCCGTGGGGTGCAAATAGTACCTACCCGCCGACTTTGACAACAGGTATCATGCAGGGCCTGGGGATGCAATTCGATCTGGGCAACGGCACGATACTAGTTGCCAATGTTACGACCGATACCATCATTATCGACATAACAGGATACAACCGAGCTCGTGGAACGATTGAAGGCGGGCTTGATGGTGGAGAGTCATACACAGGAACGGCATTGTTCGAGGAGTTTGCTTTGATTGCATAATGTAAGAATCTTTGACATAGCGGGACGGTTTCTCTTGTATATTTGAATGAAGGTAATGGTTGAATTATTTTTAAACTTTGAACCGACGTAAAGTGACAGGTACAAACGACATAGGCATGGCGCTCTCGAGCGGATCATTTTCCCGATATGCATATATCATTGCATGCGATATATCATATTAGTGCGCGATTTATATGGCCCACTTATGCATCGACATGCAGGCACATATGTACAGGACTCCGGGTTTGCAGCAAACCCAATGGCAATGACAAGGCTCCTGGCAAACAAGCATCATTGACTACCTAGGAAAGGACAATATGCAAACCGTGAGACGACCCTAGTCTGGTCACATTGAACGGGGATGATGGTCCGTCCTAGCCCCTGTGTACACCATGTTCAAGGTGACCTGCCATCCTCAGGAGTGACAGAAAAAATACGTTACCATTTGTTGCGCGACTAACTTGCAAGCAAATAAAATCAATTAGCAGAAATCATAGGTTGGCTTTTTTCCTGAAACGACATGCACTTGCAAGGTGTCAGCTTACAGAGGTAAAAAGACATGATATGAAGTATTGGCAGTAATCCGAATGTCTCTAGCCCTCCGTTACGCAATGGACATTCATTCTGCTACTGAGGCTGACACCAAACGATGCCAGTGGTTAAGTTATTTACACTGAAAAGGCTTTGAGCATGATATTTTGCTGTCTGTTGTTAGTTTACATTCCACATCCCCATAAAGCGCGCAATCTTTACCCTGAAAGTTGTTTTCAAATAGCGTACGGAATCCAAACATGTTATCCCCCCTCCCCTCCCCCAAAAAACCAAAGAAAGGAAGGAAGGAAAATAGAGAGTAAAGAGAAAAGAAGAACAAAATATTTACTCGAGCAGTCGGGTGACTTGTGAATTTCCCTTTACATTTGTGGAAACTTCTTCACTCAACAGGCAGAAGCTCGAAAAATACCTGGGCAAAAGTTTGATCAATCACGTCAAGGACATGCCCTGGGACAAGGGTACGAAACAACTTGTTATCTACCAGAGTTCACAGGAGCCTCAGTAAGAAGAAGAAGGGAATATAGTCTCGTAGTATAGCGCTATTTGCAAGGACCCAGCAATCCAAGACAGTGCTGCAATAGATAACAGCAGAAATACTGGGGGCTGCTTAGGTAAGCATTTTCAAAATGCGTTGTACACCTTCATTACAAATCCGCCGCCCTGATCATCCGATCCTTCTCTTCTGCTCATATCAACCTTGAGAGGTTGCCTAGAAATCCAAAGCGGCTCTGTCAGTGAAAGGATGCTCTGCAGGTAGCGTGCATTGATTGATTTCGAAGTTGGAAAAGGCCGTTCAAGATTTGCATGTGCGCTGCAAGCCTGCAAGTGGCCCCATGTTGCCGAGGCCTATCACCTCGTCATCTCGAGCTCTGTTGCTTCCATTGTTGGTTTTTTTATTGAGCGCACAACCCTCCGTCTGCACTTCCATTCCTCGGAATCAAGATGGGGCTGCGGTGTCGTCGACAACAGTACCAGACTTTGTGACTCACTATGGTACAACTCAACCCATCTCTCTCCCGATAACACCGAACACACTCGAGCCAGAACCTGAGGCTAACCTTGAACCAGCACCGTTCGTTTGGCTACACTCAGAAGACCCGTTTCGACCGGCAGACCTGCTCCAGCATGTGCGCCATACCATGCCTATAGTGAATAGTAAGCTCGTAGATGAGCTGCCAGAGCTCGACCTGGACAATCTGGCCTTGCTCAACGATAGAGAACTCGGCGGCGTTCCGGTTGCGCTGACAGCTAGCGATGAGATCACACAGCTGCCTGCTTGGCTTTTGGGGGAGACGCCGGACGAGTCGGGAAGGCTCCACAACGCGACTTCTTGTGTTGTGGTTCTCGTCGAGTCCGAGGGGGACTCGAGCAGCCTGGGGGCATTCTATTTCTATTTCTACTCATACAACCGAGGCCCCAACATCACCCAGGTGCTGCAGCCGATACAAAGCCTAATAGAGGGGGATATAGAGCCCGGGATGCACTTTGGGGATCATGTTGGAGACTGGTAAGTACTAATTACGAGTACTTTAGTTCTGTCGGGGCTCTAGCTAAATTATGGTTTCCACCAAAGGGAGTATAACATGATTCGGTTCCGGGACGGAAAACCTGCTGGTATCTACTTTAGCCAACACTCTGACGGTGCTGCTCTTGAGTGGGACGACACGGATCTGGCGATAGAAAACGAGCGGGTGAGTTCAATTATGGCAAAACCCGCGTCTGACTGTATAAATTGGTAATCTGAAATTGCTCTAGCCCCTTGTATATAGTGCATATGGCTCACATGCGAACTATGCATCTCCTGGGTAAGTTGATCACGATCCATTATCCATTAATACGATCCGGCTAATCTCGGCCCCTCCAGGCATCACGTTCACGATGCGGTGTTACGGGACCACTGCGATGCAGGCCAGCGATGGGACCCCGTCTCCTCCGCATACTTCTATCGCCTCGACCCTGTTACTTCTAAGCTGACTCGGATCTTCCCATCTGGTTCACCCCAAGGATCGAACTTCACGTCAGCCCTCTACTTCTCCGGGCTCTGGGGCGATCTCCAGTATCCGGACAACGATTCTCGTCAAAAAACGATTCCCCACTTTGGCTTGAAACGCTATGTCTCCGGCCCATCAGGCCCAATGACGAAGCAGCTTGTGAGAAAGGGCTTATTTCCCGATCATCGGGAGAGAAAGTCATGGCTGCAGTGGGGCGTCAGCCTTTTCATGTCGTTCTATCCATGCTGTTTGCGTGGGTGGAGAGTCTGGGTATCGGGCACGATACTCGTTGGCGTATTAGTGTCGACAGTGCTCGGCATCAGATACGTTGTAAAACGGCACAAATCAAGGAAGGAAGGATACAAAAAGGTCGACACGGGCGCGGACATACCGCTGAACAGCCTGGACTATAGGGACGACATCACTATACACGGTCAACGTGCCGAGGGCGATCAAGAGTAACGCATATGAGAAATGCTCATCTCGCACTTCGTGGACGCAGGACGATGCGCCATAGGAGAAGGCGTGGTACCCATCTATCGGGTCTGGCGTACTTCTATTCTTCGGAGCCATATTTGTCTTTCCTCTCTGCTCTTTTTAAGCATAGCACCGATCAGTGTCGCCAATCTCGTGATCGGAGGAATATTCATCCCACGGGTCGTCGCCGAGTGAGATACCGATGCACTGAGCTCCGCTGTCAGAACTATTACCAATGCTGGAGCCACCGTATTTCTGGTATTTCGTTCAACGTTTCCCAGCATGCAGCCGATTTGTCGCGGTCAGTGTTCACAAGACAGCTGCGGAGGGCGGCTTCTATAGAGGTGCTTGGCGCAAGATGCAAGACTCTGATCCACCGTCCTGCTTCTGGCAGGGGTGGGTATTGAAATGACTCCGTGAGCTCGTCCATCGTAAAGAGGTGGCTTGCGCAGCTAAGCTCGACACAGATGAGATGGGTTCGCTCAAGTGTTGTTGCAACAGTTGACGAGTCGATCTTGGGGCGGGGATTATACTTATTCTGACCAGTTCTAGCGGTAGCTGGGCTTATAAGACTCGGGGCCATATGCAAGCTTGTACTGGTGCCATCGAGCCCTTAATGCCGTTGCCCACCCCCCCATCCCCCCTCTTTAAGACTCCTTCACTAAATCAATTCAGTAGCTACGATTAGGGGCGAAACGAAGCTTATTACTTCTAGGGCTTATATATCCTCGCAACCTCCTTGCAGAATGTTGTCTCGGCTCGGTGAGCTTACCTGCTACCGCACCATAATTACGTCTGCAGCCACGCATCACAGACATCTCGGCTATCCTGCGGGTTTCAATACTCCGCTCCCTTTACAGAATGAACGAACTCGCGATAATAGATCATACGTCTAGGTCTACTAATCTAGCAAAGACGACGAAAGAAGCCCCTCCCTCCAATATGGTAAACTTGGCAAGCCAGATTGTGAAGGAAGAGAGGGCACTGGGCCGTTGGCTACGCCGACTGTTGCACGTACCGACAACGATCTCGTGCGAATTGAAAGCTGGCAATATCTACGGCACTGCTCAATCCCCCGAGTACACTGCTATTACTTATACTTGTGAGAGATGGAAGCTCGTCGCAGGTCAGATGGACCAAATTGGCGCTGTAAACATCCGTGGGATCTCTTCATCCCATTTCACCACTTCTGAATTCCTGGATGTTATTCATGCGGCAACAAAACCTGTCGTGATTGATGTGACTCGTGCATACACGACAAAAACCGAATTTCTGTGGTTGGATATTGCGTGTATCGATCAAAGACCGCACGAGCCTCGAGCAGCCTCAGAAATCGGTCGCCAAGTGGAGATATTCAGAGGAGCACATCCTGGCTGGGCGGATAACCAGCGCTGGAGGCTCTGCTATGGCACTAATGTCTTTGTATGGTTTGAAAGCAATACTGGGAGACTCGTGGCCCGGAGCAGCCCGGGAAAACGATACAAGGGAACTACTGACAACAGTGCATCGGAGACATTGTCCGATATCTTCTTACCGGATCACATGTTTCTTCTTTTTATTTAGAATTCTTTTTTACATTTATACCATGCAAACCTCAGACTCAGTACTGGCTGTAATCGCTCCTCTCCGCGAAGTGGATCATCTGGTTGCCCTGATCAAAGGCAATCACGTAGCCCAGCTGCCATACCTCCCCGATGATCATAGGTCCGTCGATGGCCGGGATGCCGCCGTCCGCAAACGCGCTGAAGCACACGTTCTCGTAGCCCTGCAGCCCGTTCAGGCTCCGCACGATCATGTTCTCGGGCCGCATGGGCATCTCCACCCCGCCGATCACGTACGCCGCGTACGGCGCCGTCGCGTTGCAGTCCACTGTCCAGTACCCCAGTGAGGCGTTGTAGGTCGCCGGTGGGTCAAACTGCGCGTTGACCTCGTATGCTGCCAATGTTGGAACAAAATTCGGCGCTGTGCCGCAGTCAATAATGGACTGGAAGGTGCCGCCAGACCGCAGGGTGCCGTTGTTGGCGTTGCGGAACACGAACTCGTGCGTCGTTGTGTACCATGTCAGCTCCGTCACGTTTCCGATGTTTTCCGTGAGCTCAATATCCACGCTCGTGAAGTTGCCCTCCCAGTACTCTTCAGGAACCAGCCCGCCAACAGCAATAACACCCGCCGGCGCGAGGACCGAGTAGTTCTGCGGGACCTGGTCCAAGGCGATGGTGAAGACGGCGTCTGAGACCAGGCCCTCACTCACGATGTTGGTGAAGAGCGGGTTGTACTCTGCCTGCTCACCCGTCGTGCGGTTGATGGCTGAGGTGATAGCCGGGTACGCCAGGCCAACCAGCCCAGAGGAGTGACCGTCGCCGGACCACGCCGAATAGTCCACCAGCGCGACCTCCTGCTGCTCAACGGTAATCCCTGCAAGCGTCACAGGCGCATAGGCGATGTCGCCGTCCAGAATCTCCAGCTCGGGAAAGTACTCAATCTCAAACTCCAGGCCCGTGATGTTCGTCCACTCGCCCTGCGTCAGGTTATACAAGGGCCCAAACTGGCAGGCCGATTGGTTCAGGGGCACCTGGGTCGAGATCTCGACGCACTCAAGCGCCTGCGTCACCACCCACGTGTCGGAGCTGCCCGTGTCGAGGAAGCTGATGAACTGCTGCGCCGGGCCAGACACGCCGGGTGCGTTGCCCCACGTCAGGTTGGCGACGGGATAGACGTCGCTGAATATTGTGTTGACGGTCTCGAGGGCCGTCCCGTTCTGGGAGGCGGCGATGCGAGTCCTGACGGGGCTGGCGAGGCTCTTGAGAGAACGATTGGTGTATTTGGAGACGGAGATCACGTTCTCCTTCGCGGCCGCGGCAATTGACACACCGCTGCGGCTGAACTGCGCCGCCGCGGTGCTCGGCTCGGGCAGCAGGCCCAGTGCGAGGCCGAGGAGGGGGCTTGGCTGCCGCATGATGTTTTGGTATACCCAAGGTAATGATGTTGGCTGCCAAAACGTCGGGCAAGAGCTGACAGATGCGGGCAGCCGAGACGAGCAACATACGGGTCTGAAGCGAAGATATACTATCTTGCCTGGCAAAAGAGCAATTGGGGACCTACCTCTTGCAGCCCGGTCCGTGTACGTGCCGAATTACCGGGTGGAAAAGGGGTTTTGCAGGACCGTATCTGCGGATCTCTAGGTCCGATTCGGAAGGTCATTATCGGAGCTGCCGGATGCAATCCAGCGTCTGTGCTGAAGAGGGGGGAGAACGCTTAGTCCATCAAGATTTGATCCAACAGAGCAACGGAAGGCTCCGGGTCCACTTGCAGGAGGAGTACTGTGTACGACGTTTCGAGCCCGCTATACCTCTGCGTGATGGGCGGGGTTCTAGGGGCCAGAGTTCCCTAGCAACGCTTAACTGTGATAGGGGCCTGATGTAATCGTTGAACCCAAAGTAACCTTCCAAAATAAGCTTTGTGGTGAGCCCGTATTTTCTTTCTCATTCACACCAGCGGCGCACCGCTCAGTGTCTATCAGAAAGGGGATGTTGGGGCTGGCCCTTGCAGGTCGCGCTTAGAAAATCTACAGCTTGTGTTGCATACATGTACATCGAACCAACAGCGGTCCCCTTGAACTTGAAGTCCGAAAGGACCCAACACAGACAAGAGTGTAGATGCGACAATATTCGGGAAGTTTGACGGAACGAGGAATAATTACCGCGGTCGAACATCCTTTGAGCACTCTCCACTGGGATCACGCAGCCTGTCATTCGAAGCATCCCAACCGGCGTCTGCGTCAATTTCACAGCCTCTCCCCGCCATCCAAGATCGGCTTCCTTCGAGCCCTACTTACTGATACTCTTCTTACCGGCCATATGGATACGCACCAGGATGACGGGGATTTGTTCATTACCTGCCAAGCCCGAATCCTCGAAGTGATCCAATGTTTTATCGTCTTGCGCTTGAAGTCCTAGTTGGGCCCGGAATCGTTGCACTCCCTCATCCAGTTGGTGACGCTTCTGCTCGATGAGACCAGTGTCTTCGATGGTCTTCAGCTCTTCGACACGGTGAGCTAATTTCTGCAATTGTCTCTCGGATAACACGCTCTCATGCTGGACGAGATCCGTCTGCGTAGCTGCTTCGACTTGGGCCTCTTCCAGCGTGACCTCCTCACTGTGACCCGCTCAGGCTTCTGATCCTGAGACTTGGTGATTAGTCAGTTAGCGTAATAGCATGGAAAATTGTAATATATTCGAGGACCTACTGTATTAGGACGAGTTGTAGCCAACCAGGTACCAGTGTTGTTATGTAGTGCTCCTCAATGCGCGCCTTATATTTGGCTAACTTCACATTGTTCCACATCAACCGGGTGCTGCGCAGGACTACACTAGGCAGGCCTTCTCTCTGACGCTCCTCATGCGTGCTGAACAGGTAAGCGCAGAGCGTCAGAGTCTCTTCGCTCTTCTCTTAGTCGTCAGGATGGAGGATCGTTACTGAGGTCTATACATTGTTATACAAGCCGACAAATCCCCTAAAATCGCTTTTTGACCGAATACTTAAAGTCACGCAATTCCTGGGTTATGTTTTGGAAGCGATCAAAGCCGGCGATGACCTCGTCAACAGAAGCGAAAACTTCTCCAATGAGGGCAATGATTGCTAGAATCGTGCCTGAATCGATTGCAATGGCGCATGAAACAGGACAATTTCAGTGAACGACAGCGGGTGCAGGCCTGCGGATTGGAGACGGGCGTTAGGTCGTCTGAAATTCGCCTACCTGTGCCTTTAAAATTTTTATTTATTGTCTTGGGCGACTAGCATATAAGCAAAATTGTGACTAGTGTTGTCGAGTCCATCCGGAAGAAGAGCAATCTGAGGGTTTGCTCGCCAGCCTGCATCAAAAACCTGACCAAGCTATGGAGCTCCGGGGGCAGTACCCGGGCCAACGCGAGGAGCTACGAGAGATTCGAAGCTTTTTCAAGTGCTCTTTCGAACAGCAACGGTCACAGGCATATTCAGAAGCTGCGAGAAGCAGATCCTGCATCTTCAGGAAACTGAAGACCAAAGCGCTTGAGGACATTGTGCCGAATCCTATAAGAAATCAAAGGATGTTATAATAACCCTTAAATATCACGCTCGTTGTGAAGAGTAATAGGGAAAGAAAGTTCTATACACTTGAATATCTAGGTTAGAACTGATTTCCTTGCAACTTTGATTATCTAGCTGCCTCGGTCTCCCGTCTCTGGATGATCTGGTGTCTACGTAGCTGTGCTGGTTTTATGAACCAGACTACTCTTTTCTGAGTCGCCCTAGTCTGCTATAATTACTACCTTGAACTACGTTTAGATCTTTATGTAATTTCATATTTGCTTCAACTCCTTAGGTTATAATAATGTATTTCTAACCACGGGTCCTTAATTTTAAAAGATCCTTCCCAAATCAGGCTGGCTAAGTACTTTCTACTCGTCCATAACTCTTTCTTTACTATGAATATTGACATCGTTCAATATGGCTTGGTTTTTCTTAGCAGCCGCAATTCTCGCTCTTTTGAGCTTTCTCGTGTCGGAATCAACCCTCCACGTGAAGCCCCAGGTGATGATGTTCATAACGATGGCCATTCCAATAAAGCCCATTGCTATACCGAACGACGTAGTGTACTTGGGAGCATATCTCGAGTTAAACAGCTGAGAACCAACTGCGCCACCTATCTGCCCGTAGCTGTTTGCAAATGCTATGGCAAAGGCCGACCCAGTGGCTCCCTCTGTTGTCTGTACCCGCCAGGGCCACATCATGGTGTACCTGCATCATGTTAGCCTACAGCTGCTAACAGGAGAAAAATAAGTCAGGGCCCTAGTACCAAGCCGTGGAGAAGCCTCCCGCGATCACTGTCGCTGCGTACACCCCTCCGGAGTTGGGAAATGTATACAACACCACGTAGCAAGCCTCAATCACAATCATGAATCCGAGTGGGATGGACGGTTGGGGGAGTCGTCCCGTATCCGCGAAGATGCCAAAGATGACGGTCAAAATACATGCGAATACAGCTGGCGGGATGTTGAGGAGTTGTGCTTGCGCAATCGACCTGGACAGAATATATTAGTCTTTGACTTTATACACCGAGGACATACGATCCTTACGTGAACCCAAGATTGGCAATGACCGTAGGCTGGTAGAACGTGAGGCCAGTTGTGCCAACGGTGAAGAATGCCCAGCAAAGGAGGAACAGCCAAAGCCTTTTGTCCTTCAGAGTGGTGAAGAATTCACGCAAGTTGAAGTCTTTCTCCGCAGCTCTCGGGGCATTGATAGGAAGTCTGGCTTCTACGAAGGTCTTCTCCTTCTCCGACATCCAGGCCACGTTTGAAGGAACTGTCAGTATATGTCAGCGTGGCTCTGTTCAAAGGATGTTCAATTGAGAACTCGTACAGTCGGGCAAGAAGAGGTACGTGAAAATGCCGAGAATCACGGTGAAGATGCCTTCCGTCAATATCATCCTGTTTACCATATTAGAGAGTCTCTTTGCGAATGGGGTTGAGGCCAATAATCTTACCATTTCCAGCCAGACAGCCCTCTTGCCTCTACACCATCAAAGGCAAAGGCGAGAACACCGCTGATTACAGTGCTGAAATTGCCAAGTATGGTGACGATAACAATTCGAGGAGCCATCTCGTCTGGGCGATACCAATAACAGAGATGCAGAAGCATCCCGGGCCATAGGCCAGCTTCAAATAGCCCAAGGAAAGCCCTCACAGTGTACAGGCCACCCGCGTTCGTCACAGCAGCGTGGCAACAGAGGGCTACACCCCAGGAGACCTAAACCCCAGGTTAATGTTCGGGGTCGCGTCATGCGGCACTGGAGTACACACCATAATCCGAGCTTGCCATACCGAAGGCTTCAAGTGCTTCACCAAGAGATTTGATGGCGTTTCCGCGAGGATGTAGGGGATCTTTTCCATTCTTAGCAGCTGCAAGAAAAATATAGGCAGGAGACAATTACCACATACATAATAAGCAAGGGTCACGAAGTTGTATTGATTAGAGGTCATGTGAAGTTCCGTCAGGATATTATTTGACGTTCCTTCATCCATAATCCGGGCGTTGGACACCTAACATATCTTTAGTATAATTATCGCTTCATTCAAATCGTGTGGGCAGGAGAAACCCAACGTACATTTGCAGCATCGATGGTTTTCACCATGTACATTACAGACAAAAGTGGGAGTAGGTGCCAATCTATGCGCCTAAGAAGTCGCTTTTCTTCCTCAGCACTCAGCGCCGCTCTGGCTCTCATGAGATCGGCATCGTAGCCGATAATCTGCCCCTGCGCATCATCATACGAGGGCAAAGCCTCATCGCCACGAGACACGATTTGTAGTTGTCCTTGATGATCAGGGCTTTCAATGACGGTTGAGGTGGTCAGACCAGGGTTTCCCCCAGATTTATCTGTCATTGTCTGAATAGTGTTGGCAGATTCGTGGAAAAGAGTCAGAAGGCTTGAACCGGTGTCACTAACGAATCAAGGTCGCTGTATGGGAATATTGTATTTGGGCCTACTCATATATCTTCCTACATAGTACAAGACAACCCAGTATCTTCGGCCGATCGCAGTCTCCGATAAGGCGTGGAGAAAGTTTATTGTGTGATCGCCCGACCAGGAGTTTGGTTGGCGGATATGATTTGATGACCTTAGGACCAAATTGCGCTATCTCGCTGGCTGGCTATAACACAACAGGAACAAGGCGATTATGTCGCTTTTGTGGAGTCGTATGGCGATATCTACTGAGGGGAACTTGGAACGTTACAAGCATTAGTAGTTTTGGTGTCGTATGTGCAAATCGGTCGCCTAGGCGTAGTCATATATCCGGCGTACTTCGGCAAACCTCATCTAGATAAGCTTTCTTCTTGGCTGGCTCTTCATCTTGATCTTCATATCTTGTCACTTACATTCAGCCCTCAAAATGAAGGGTCTGGGCTTCTTTTATCTCTCTGGCTTCCTGGCCGGATGGCAGCCCGTCGCCGCAAGTGGCATCCAACAACCACTTGGAGGCGCACCTTCGGTATTACCCGCTTCGTCCGATTCCCCACTCGTCGAACTACACAAGTCTCTTGTCGAGCGTCCCTCCATCACCGGCTCGGAAGGCAATGTGACTCCGTTCCTGAGAAGCTATCTGCAGAAGAAGGGGTTCACTGTGGAGATCCAGCCCGTTGTGGACGACCGAGAGAATGTCTTTGCTTATCTAGGCGACGCCAGGAGCACTCGGGTCCTCGTCACGTCGCATATTGACACAGTCCCACCTTTCTGGGCCTATGAGAGAAAGGGCGATGAGATTTGGGGCCGTGGTACTGTCGATGCCAAAGGAAGCGTGGCATCTCAAATCATCGCGGTTGATTCGCTTATCCAAGCAGGCCAGATCAATGAAGGCGATGTTGCCCTGCTCTTTGTCGTTGGCGAAGAGAGCGGCGGCGCTGGTATGAAGGCTGCGAACAACCTTAGTTTGTCCTGGGAGACGGTCATCTTTGGAGAGCCCACGGACCTTAAACTCGCTCGAGGCCACAAGGGAGTTACTGGGGGGACCATACGAGCAAAGGGGATAGCGGGCCATTCAGGATACCCTGAAGTCGGCAGGAATGCTATTGACATCCTGGTTCGTAGTCTCGCTGCGTTACAGGACGTCCAACTTCCATGGAGTGAGCGATTTGGCAACACAACGATCAATATTGGCAAGATCGACGGTGGCGTAGCCTCCAACGTTATTCCGGAAGATGCAGTGGCGACGGCTACAGTCAGGATTGCAGCGGGGACTCCAGAAGAGATACAAAATCTGATTAGAAAAACTGTCACTGAGGTTTCACCTCACGTCACAGTCGATTTCAGGGTCGGTATTGGGCCCGTTCCCATAGATTACGATATTGAAGGTAAGCGAGCACGACCTCCTTGTAAATACGCTTATTCTATTATCGCGGAGACTGATGTTGGTATAGGATTTGAGACATTTGTGGCAAGATATGGCACGGATATCCCGAGTTTGAGAGGGGACCATAAGAGATATCTTTATGGCCCGGGAAGCGTCCTTGTGCCTCATTCTGACCACGAGCATCTGAAGATTTCAGATTTAGAAGAGGCAGTCGAAGGCTACAAGGTTCTTATCACGGAATCCCTGAAGCGAAGCACATGATATTGCGGTACCTAGGTTTTAGCTCCAGTGGTGTCTAGTGGTTTTTTTTTTTTTTTTTTTTTTTTGGGGGGGCCGGGGATTTAGTATTTTTGGGGGGGTGGTGTGGGTGAGGGTGTTCTCTTCGCTTTTTTTTTTAGCGGCTAGAGAACTATGCGGTTTTTTTTTT
>JACWST010000231.1:0-15981 GCA_014850475.1 Cryphonectria naterciae
CGGACAGCGACGGAACCCTTAGCTCCCTTAAACGTTTTTCCCAGCAGTCCTTTCGCACGGCACTATCCCCCCCCCCCCCTCACCCCCCCTCACCCCCCCACTGCCAGTCTTGTCGGTCAAGGGCCAGAAGCAGCTTCGCCACGGATGTAATAAGGGATCCTCCCATCTTGGAAAAGAAATTTGACAACAGAACACACACACACACACACACATCCTACCAAAGGAGAAGACCGTCTGCCTGCCTCGAGCCGGGAGGGGTCTCAGTCCTGATTCGAGTCGCTATCGAAAAGAGACATTCCATTCCAGAGAGCCTGCAAATCTACATTACCAAACATTCTTCAGACGGGGCTTTCGGAAACTTCCTCGCGTCAGCCATCAAAAGAGTCTCGAGGCACTTGGTACCCCAATGAATGATATAATGTCCTACCAGTATCCTTCACCTGGAACGCCTCCCCCTCCATATCATGCCGGCTACCCCGTTGGGCCACTTGCCACTGGAATGGGTATGGGATCACCGGGGCGGCTAGGGAGACATGGCTCGCCCACGATGCCATATGACCTGAAGCGGTCCGGTTCCCATTCGACGCACATGGAGATGGAGCCTGCAACCCCGGGTTCTGACGAAGCCAAGATGACGGCCGCTGAGAAGAAGCGGAACAAGCTGGGCTACCACCGCGCGACGACAGCCTGCAGTAAGACGCCCGCTACTTGATGATGCATGATGAGCTGATCTGACAGGAGTTTCTTGGGAAAATGATAGCATGCTGTCGACACCGAAAGATCCGGTGTCAGCCTGGGCCACCTGGACACAGGTGCAAGATGTGTGAGAAGCTCAACAAGGAGTGCAAATTCGAGTCCGTGACACACCCGGCGTCATCAGACTCGCGAACTTCCTCGATATCGAGACCGTCCGGAGGACACAGAGGCGTCTCAGGAACGCTGTCTTCGTCGCCAGGAGTGTCGAGCTCGCGCCTCGGAGATGTGCACGGCACACATCACGGGTCCATAACGATACCCTCGGTCCAACACATGGGACTTTCAGAGTCGTCAGATATGAAGAGTAAGCACCCGCCCCCAATCTGTTCCGCATTGGCCTTGTTACGTTATTAGAAACAAGAGTAAAAGAAGAAGAAAATGATTGTGGTGTGTTGACGACTTCGTCCAGTGGGTTCCGGATCGCTATCCCGTTCTGCGTATCCTGATTTCAACAACCAAGGCATAGCTGCGAACTGGTCCATGACGGGGTCCACGAGTGGGCCCGGTAGAGGAAAACATGGCTCTTGGGGCGCCTATGGGGGTCACGAGTCTGGCCCGCCAGCACTCGGCCCAAGCGCATTCCCCCCATATAGCCACGGCCACACGCCTCCTCCCTCCGGAGCCCCAGGGGGATGGGCAGAGTCGTCCAGCAGGAACGACATGCCGTGGCCCGCGTACGCGCCACACCAGGCGGGCCAGCAGCCCTTCTCGCCCACTTCTGCGTATGATGGCAAGACACCTTCTTCGTCAACGGCGGCGATGACGGCGGCCGAGATGTACCCGCCCCTGCCAAATATGGCACCAGAGCCCCACGCCGGAGTGTCCTCATCGTCAATCTCGCCCTCGACGGGCCCAGTCTCGCAGTCGGGCGGGTACGGCGCGTGGAGTCAACAACACGGCTATGCGCCCGTCCCGGGAAAGTCGAGCGGTGGGTTCGCCGGTGGCTGGTACTCGCAGGCAGAAAGCGGCAACCATAGCTCACAGGCTCCAATGACGACTGCGCTGCCGGTCTCTGATGGGTACTTTTCCCACAGGTGAGGCCTAGGAACCATCAGCAGATCTCAGATCCGTGCCGCCAAGAGGGAAGAGAAGCTCAACACGACAAGAGCCGCAGCAGGACAAGAGACACCGAGGGACAACCTGAGATCCACCAGGTGATGGTGTTTTATGGACGACGGGGCGACACGTCCACAGCCATGGCTAGCCATCCTATGATAGAAAGAGTCGACTCAAAGAAACGGCATAATCCGTTGCGTTACTCCCCATCATCCGGTCTTGAGGACATTCTCGCGCCCGAGTTGCCATCATCCACCATTTCTCTTCGACGCCAGAGCCTCCCGAACCGTTCAGTACTGGAACAGCCAGAACCTCACGCCATCGGATAGACCACTAGATCATGGCAAAGGGCCGGAAGCGAACGTGTTCAGTGTATGTGTGCGTGTGCGTGTGCGTGTGCGTCCGTGTGCATTTTTGTGTGTACAGCGTCAGTCAACAAGTCTGACGATACCGGTAGAATTTTCCACATCCTTTTGCTTTAAGAAAATAGAAAGCTGCCAAAGAGTTCTCGGTTATTGCGGGGGAGGAAATTTGACCTCTACCCGAAAGCAAGACATCGCGGAAGCCTTGACGAAGCCTATGGGAAAAGAAAACAAGACAAGACAGGAGGACCTCTTCAAAGCAGAGGTCTGCGGCAAGAAAAGGAAGGTCTGAACGAGTGTGACTGGCTCGTTTGTGGACTGCTAAGCAGGGGACAGAGTACCTTCCGCCCGATACCCCAGATAGACAGAGGGAAGGAGGGAGGGAGGGAAGGAGAGAGTGTGTGAGCGCAAGAATGGCAGGTACGAACTGGATGGAGTCAAGAAAAGGGTAATCCTCGGCAAGCAGCGCTTGGATCAACACAAGGATCGTGCCTTCGGGACTCGGCGTTGACGGATCAACCACAGCGCATATTTCTTATGTGTAGAAACAGGGTCCCAAACTTTGCATGGGGGCCCCTCATATTTTCGGAATCTGGGGCTCATTTTCCTCTTCTTTCCCTTCGTTTTTGTCCTGGTGCTGCAAGCGAGGAATCTGGGATCTCACTGGCACGAGAGAACGAGGAGGGCGAGCAGCAGCAGCAGGAGGAGGAAGAGATGGAGGAAGAAGAAGAAGAATAATGAATGAATGAATGAGAAGGTGGGTTTCGGATATTGGGTAAGGACAGGCAAAGTGTGTGTTTTGTGGCTTTTCAGTCATGTTTTTTCTTCTTCCTTTTATTTTTTCTTTCTTGCCTTGATTTCTTCTCAGATCATAGTGTGTTGTTGTTGTTGTTGCTGTTGTTGTTGTTGGTGTTTGTGTCTGCATCGGGGCAATCTGTATGTGTAGACAATTCAATCTCCCAAATCTATAATTGTGAACCAAGAAACAAAAAAACAAAAAAACAGTGAACACAGCGAAAGATTGCAAATTGAAAGTGGTCATTTTCTCGGATGAAGAGAGAAAGTTTGTGTGCTTATATGGGCCAATGTTATAGCCCCAGCTCGAGTTCTTTGTGTCTCTTTAGGGCGCGGGTGCTCGCATGTCTAGTGTCACATCAGGTTCGAGCGGCTTGTTGCCTACAGCTGCTAGCATCGGGCGCCCCCTTTCGGATCCCAGTGAGTTTCTGGCAAAGCCCCTGGCTACAAACGGTATTGGGAAGGGAGCGCGAGTCACATAGAAAAGGGAAGGGCGGCTTTGCCGAGACGCGCTCGTGTAGCCCGATCTGAAAGATGCACTCCTGAAAGAAGGGGGGGGGGGGCACACAAACACTCAAGCGGCCTCCGTATACAGCCGTATGATTTGCGCCCCGAATACACATGCCCCGCATTTATATTTCAATGGACGCTGCAGCACACCCACCCACTCACTCCAAGCATGGTGTATCCCCGGTCGTGTAACCCGCACGCATCCAGAAATTTGATGGGCTTTAGTCGCCCCCAGCAGATCACCTGCATGTTCCTGACATTCACATGACCAGTCTTGACGCCCTTGAATTATACCCTCAGCTGCCATGTAGGTGCCGCCACGGCACATGGCATCGGAGCATCTCAAAGATGTGGCACGGAGAACAGTGACCGACAAAGTGCGTCCCAATTGAAATAAGTAAATAATGATAAAGAAACTACTCATTAGCTGAGCCGCAGCATCAGCACCATGAGTGTGATATACGCCCCCAGACTCAAGACGGTCAGGAGGGTGACACTATTTCCGCTGGTCCGGAATCTCTTCTTAATCGTCTGCACCCGGCGGCGTCCCCTAGCGGCGGCGGCATCGCCACCCTGCCCGTCGAACCCCTCACCCTCGTCATCGTCCGTCTCCGAGTCCGATTCCTCCTGGTCGAAGAATTGCCTGTTGCCCTCATACCGGCGGAAGATGGCCACAAGCAGGATGGCTGCCCCATAGGCGGCGAAAAGCGCCCCTATCGCATAGAACTCGCTGGTGAAAATCTTGAGGATGATGAGGGCGAATGAGAACTGCGACAGTGCCGTCCGCATATATGCACCCTCAAAGGTCCGCTGGGCGGCGCGTATCTCGGTGAGCCTAACAGTGTGAAACGCTTGGCGTAAGCCAACAAAATACGGTGCAATGTCCCCCGCACAGGGATAAACGACAGAACAGGTGATTGCCAATCTTGCCTCACTGAGGCGATAGAGCGCCAATCTTCTGATGAAGTTGGAATTTGTGAAATATGATCAGAGGAGGTGGATTCATCAGACGATAAGAGAAGGGTGCGTGCGGGACGGCACAGATGTGCATTGGTGTGGTTGACCTGTCGGATCTGGGCTCGGCTGGCAAGCGAGAGGCTCCGCGATCCCCGAAGACCAATCGAGGCCGAGCAGTAGGAGAACTGCAAAAGGCGAAATACTCACTCTTGTGCCGTGAGAACGACCGAACGAGCACGGTGCAGTCTCAAATGGAGGTGGTCCTCCGGATGCGGTTGCAATGCCTGGTGTCCCGGACACGTCAGCTCAGAGGTGCTGTACCAAGACTTCTTCCTGGATAGACCCAAAAGAAGCCCATGCATATGAGACACGAACCTCAAACATGTTGAATGGTGTGTTGGGAAGCACGAAGCCGGCGAGTCTCGGACGAATGCAATGCGCCGTGCCGCAGCCGGGAACCTGCGTGTGAAGGGGCTTGCTTTGTGGGACGTAAGAGCTCTGTGGTCTGACAGTTTAGGTGGTCAGGTAAGTCGAGTCGAGTCTCGTTTGGAAGAAGAACAAGTAGTGTGGGTGTCAGAGCGGGTGTTTTTCCCTGGTGAGAAGATGAACGTGCTTGGGGACGAAGACGAGGTCGAGGTCAACAGGTGGAGAATGACATAGTGGCAGGTATTATCGCTTGATGAAGAAAGAACGACCCTCGAAGCTCCATAGTATGTACAAGATGTACACGCAGAGGCCGGGCCCGCGAATGGCAGCGCTAAGACCAGACAGGGGGTCCTCTCTTAGGGGGGGTCGTTATCCGTGATGACTAAGCCGAGCTTTGGCCGCAATGACGGCTGGCCGGCAAGCTGACGATGGATGCTCTTCATCGACTTCGTCCCAACGTCAAGCCATCCGAACCACCAGCAAGCCCGCCTAGACAGCCCGAAGCATCTCTCCAGCGACTGCCCCTCTCGCGAGACTTTCGAAACACTCTACGACTATACGACTCCACGACTGCCCATCATGAAGCCCATCGTGAGCGCTGTGCAGGCATGGTCTTGGTAAGTCAAGGCGACAGACGACAGCAGCAGCGGCTGTAGGATTCTTCGTCGACTGGATCTGACTGGAACGACGTGCAGCTTTGTCATCTCGGTATTCGCCATCATCATCCTCTCGATCCTGGGTGCCGCCTTCAAGAACAACCACGAGGAATTCGTTGGCGGGATCGAGCAGCCTGAGGATGGACCTGCCGTGGCCAACACCGTCTTCGTTGCCGTCTTTGTGTACATTGTGAGTTGCGCCTGTCTCCGAGGTCATCTCACCCCGCACGCATACTTACCAAAGTTGTTCTTTTTTCCAGGGTTTCCTGGTATTCTGCGGCCTCCAGGGCCTCCTTCACATGCGTGAGAGCCGACGTGGAGCGATCGCTCTGTAGATCGGAGCGCGAACATCGATAAACATCACGGAGTTTGGCGTTACATTCATTCCAATGGAAAAGATTCAGCTACAGCGAGCAGCATGTGGCAATCGACCGCAGCTGTCTATACATTTTGAGTTTCAGGAAGGAACGGCCGTGCTTTGATGGTACTTGGCACTGAGCACTTGGAGGCAACTTGATTTGATCTGTGGGTGAACAATTTAGAAGAGGATTAGCCCATGTACGATACTGGAAGCAGATGGCATTAGAATGAATATGTAAGGCCTTGAAACCTTGTCTGGAAGTATTAGGCACCGGAAACCCTCCTGAGTGATGCCCTCAGGACCGTTATTTGTCTGTGTCAAGACGTCACCCACGAAGCACCCCCGACCTCCTAGCCCGGATACGATTTTAGGAACTAACTCAAATAAATCACACCTATCCCGTTATCAAGGAGCAGCAGGGAGCCTACAAGATCGTGTGAAGTAAGTTTTGGGTGAGTGGTGACAGCCTGACAGGCATTCGACATATGATTAATCATATGGATGCTTAGCCTCCTCCCCCCCGCGTTCTGGGATCGCCTATGGCAAATTCAGCTGATTTGATGGGCTATGAGAGTGAGAGCGAGACACTGCAAAGACATTCACAGGTGAAGTATCACCAAAGCCAATGAAGATGGTACATCATGTGCCACCAGATGGGATTGGTGGGAAGCACGGGCCACTTTCCCCCGGGTGATCTCCTCCGGGTTGTGTTGATGAGGCAGCAGCGTCCCTAACGATTCCTTATTGGGTATCGAGGATATGCTGACCATCTACCACCACCAATCTAATATCGTATTCAGGCAGCTACGACGTCGACTCATCTCACATCCCCACTGATCACGGGTTTTCGCGATGTCAATCCTAGGCAACAATGTCGCCTGCAGCACGCCAGAACACGCTTTGACGTGTTTGATAGCTCTGGTCGCGGGTTCATCAGCAGTAGCACGAGGCTTTCACTGTCACCAAGCTGCGCCAGCCTGAGGAAAATCATATATAAATTATCTTCCCTTTTGGAAGTCACGGTCAAAGAAATAGGGCTGTATCATCCGTCCACCTTGCTCTGTTCTATACGGTACACATCAGAATTCAGCAATTAACCTAACGCAGCTAGCAACTTCCTGTCAAAGTCCTGTCCGCCCTGCCATCCCCCCCCCCCAAACCCAAAAAAAAAGCTCAAGTCATGTCTCGTCTTGACCTTCCTTTGCTTCCAGTTCCTCATAAGGAGCTGGCGAAGCACATTGATGAGAGTTCTCATGTACCCGTAGTCGAAGTGGTGCAGCCGTACCGCAAGTATGAAGCCAAGCTGCGTAAGCTCTACGCCCAAGACGGCGACAATGAGGCTCTCAGGGGCACCAACCTTAACACTCTCCCCATATTTGTGGAAGATGTTGGTTAGATCAATGTACGAGCTCGAGATCTCACCACTGAGACGCAGCAGCAGAAGGAAAGGTACATTATGGCGTTGCCAGAGGACCAGAGGAGGCCCAATGGATCGCCTGCCGTGGTCAAGTCGCTCAAAGAATTCCAGCACAATTTCAACGTCTTTTCTGAATCTTCCCTTGTCGATTTGAACTGGAGTAACGTCGTTGCTGCTGGCTCGAGTGTCGTTAGTTGCTTGGTTCCTGTTCCGGAGGAGTTCAATGCTTCCAAGAGGACTCTGCGCGAGTTTTATCACGAGAACTTGTGTCCCGCGAGCGATGTAGACCTGTTTCTATACGGCCTGACCGAGGAAGAGGCTGTTGAGAAGATTCACCAGATCGAGAGGGCCGTCCGCGATTCCATCCTTACGGAGACAACAACTGTGCGCACGAAACACGCTATCACGATCTGCAGTAAATACCCGACGAGGCATATACAGATTGTTCTGCGCATCTACAAGAGTGTCTCCGAAATACTCACAGGCTTCGACATCGACTGTTCGGGGGCGGCTTACGACGGCAGTCAGGTCTACTGCACTCCGCGAGCGCTGCAATCATACATCACCCAGGTCAATCACATTGACCTCTCCCGACGCAGCCCGTCCTACGAGAACCGCCTCAGCAAGTACTGCAACCGAGGCTTTGAGGTGTACTGGCCAGATCTGGAGCGGTCGCGCATCGACCCGACTATCTTCGAGAGAAGCTTTCAGCGGATTGTTGGCCTTGCCAGACTCCTCGTCCTGGAGCGTCTGCCGACGTCCTCCTCCAGAGACCAGTACCTCAGCAGGCGCCGCGAGGAACGGAATCGGCCTTCTCTCGATCGCCTCGATTCATACCAGCTGCCCGGCAACATAAAGGATGCCCATGAAGATGAAATTGCAGAGTGGGTTGATGAGGAAGAAGCTTCCAATTATCACACTTTCTCTATTCCTTATGGACCCAAGTATCATGCGAAGAAGATCGAGAAGCTCCTTTACACCAAGGACCTACTACTCAACTCCGAGTGGAACCAAGCCAAGGACCGAGGGGTGTATTTGCATCGCCACCCTGCCTTCTTTGGCCGCTTCGAGGATGTCAAGAATGACTGCTGTGGATTCTGCCCGCAGGCAGAGACCGATGAAGAGAAAGAGGTACATGATCAGGAGAGCAAGATATACGTCTCTGGCAACATTTCTTTCCTCAAGGATGACCCTGGAAGGCAGCAGATTGGATCTTTCAATCCCCTCACCGACGACGACTGGACAGAGATGGCATACATTGGCAATACGGCCCGCCTCTGCCAGGACATCGTCGACGGCAAGCTAGATCGTGTCCAGAGCTGGCTCGCCCAAGATGGCGCTGACCCAAACACGCGTGACTATACGGGTCGGACGCCTCTTCACCTAGCAGTCATGAGTTCCACACCCGAAATTGTCAAGATCTTGATGGACAAAAGTGTCACGAATGAAGCCGAGGAGGAAGAGAGACGTGCACGAAAGCGAAACGCCGAAGTACCCCAGCCAGACACATCGGCTGCAGATGAGGAAGGCTTGGATGCATCCGGAGACTCCGATGTCGACGTTGTCGATGACGCCGACTCCGAATCTGACGATGAGCAGAGTGTAGCGACTGGCTCTTTTGTGAACGTAAAGAAGAGAGGAGATGCACCTCAGCACGATGGCACAGTGCCGGAAGAAGATGGGGATGAACCGGACTTTTATGACGTGAACATCACCGCTTGGGATGCTCCCTGCTCAGCAATGCACCTTGCTATCCTCTGCGGACATGAAGATGTCGTCAGACTACTCTGCTCCGTAAGTCGCGTTTCTTGTTCAGCTTATGTGCTTCACTAAACAATGTTCAATAGGAGTATGGAGCGGATATTCTGCTTCCAGTCAAGCTCACGGGCTATGGAAGAGAGCCGACAGCAGCTCTCTCAAACCTCGTCCTGCCTGCAAGACTCCCTCTCGCAAATGCGAAGTCGATGATCCAGACTGTCCTCAGTCTTGGATCCACATGTGCTCAAGCTGATCTCCATGGGATGACTTCTTTCCACCATCTGGCGATGCAGAATGCGACCGAGCTCATGGAGCTATTGATCCAGACCGATAGGATCGGAGTCAAGAACAGCATCAATCATCTTGCGATCTCTTCCTCCGAGGCTATAGGATTTCCACTGGAAAGCGCAGTCCACTACGGCAATGCGAAGATGGTATCTCAACTCCTCAATACTAGAACCCTACCACAAGTTAATTTCGAGACTTAGTTAAAATCCGCAAGACACTCCTGGATAGAAGCACGACTGCGCCAAGGATACGACCAGAACATGAAACTATTCAACATCACGGTTGAGCAGCCAATCATCTTAGCTTTGCAATCTACGGATCCATCCATCACACTGGAGCTCTTAGAGCGCGGTGCCGATGTCAATTCCATGTCGCTTCAGTCAAGGAAAATGCTGCAACATAGTTGGCTCTTCCATAGAGGCGAGACAGTCCTTGACATCATCCGCCTCGACCTTCGACGGCTGCGAGATTGGAAGTACCCAAGCCCAAGCCCCCCTAGACTGACCCATGGGATGGACGAGGTGTTGAGTACCTTCCAGAAGGGCACTTGGCAATACACTGTGGCGAAGCAAGCTGCCGATATTGCCAAGAGCGTGAATCAGCACATGCTCGAGGAGTATGAGAAGGAGAAGGCGCGCATCGCAGAAAGCGATGAATTACAGCGAAGGCAAGCTGCCATTGACGAGGCGGTGTCCTCGTTCGAGCGGATCGAATCAGAGGTTATTGCCAAAGGCGGCAAGATGTTCAAGGAGCTCTATCATGAGTGTAAGACTGACAAAGAGGAGGGTCGACCTCACCCTTGGCGGCAAGTTCCAGAGTCGTCTGTATTCAAGGTTGACTTCTGCTTCACGGGTGTCAGCGATGAGACGGAGAAGAGGAAAGCGAAGTATATCGAGCTGTGAGTATCCGCCTCAGTCCATATCCGCTACCCCTGTCACAGGTGGCATGGGTTTGAACCCAGTTGCGATATCAGAGCTGACTCTTGACACAGGTTCGAAGCTGCGTGGGCTGGTAACCTGGATAAGATCAAGGCCGTCACGCTGGCTTCGTGGGGCCCTGAAAACAACGAGCCCCCGTTACAGATCGCCGTGCATGACTCTACGAGCAATCCTTTTTCACTGGCGTACTTCAGAGGACATCGTGACGTGGCCACCGCAATTTTGAGAATCGCCCAAGCACAATCTGCTCCAGAAGAGCAACGCAAATCGCGATATCGCATGCGGACGAGCGAGGATGACGAAGTACCCCAGATACTTCACGAGATCGTTGACGATCGCTTCACGGTTGAAGATATTGGTCAGGTCTCTATGCAAGTCAAGAGCTCTGTCACACCTTTCAGGATACTGTCGTGGGACATCTCGGTGCCTTACTTCAAAGAAGGTGGTGTGGAGGGGTTCTCAGTTGGTAGAGGCCCTTTGCTGCGGTATTTGATCGAAAAGAACGACCGCAATGGACTCGAGTACTACTACAATCTGGTCGCCTCCTTCGCAGGCCAGCAGAAGAATGACGATGGCAACGACCTGACCTGCGCACTCCCTCAATGGGCATTCTTTCGCGCTATCTTTTATGGCCATATCGAAATCTTGAAGGATATGATCGGGTGGACCGGGGCTGGCTTACCACTTGAGCGACTTGTGGAGAAGACTGGCATCGAGCTTCAAGAGGCCGCGGTACTACCAAGGTCTCACTGTGTATGGGAAAAAGAGGTATATTACGGTCCTTTCAATTATCTTGAACTACCACTCACCGACATGATGAAATAGGAACGATTGGGCGGCGGCAGGTCGCCCAAGAATAGCTCGGACAAGAAGCATGGACGTCTCTCCCCTCCTCTATGCTGCTAAACAAGGCAATATAGATAGTGTCGAGTTTTTCCTCAGTGATTCGCCTCACAGATACTATGTCGAATTCGCCAAGTCGAAGGCAGCGCAAGGAGACGTCAGAATAGATCATCTCAACAAGTCTAAGGGTGGCCTTGATGGAGCCGTGAGCAAATGGCTCGGATTTCAGAGTGAGTCTGCCGCCATATTCAAAACTTATTAGCACATAACATTCTCTAACCATAACCAAGGTCACCTCGTCATCCATACTGCCATCATGGGGCCAAAGGATAGGCGGGCAGAGCAGCTTCTCAATTACTTGATCAAGGCCTGTCCTGAATTCCTCGAGGCAAAGAATGTTGACGGGAAGACACCTCTCGCCGTGGCTTGCTTCCTGGGGAGACTGGATCCCATCAAGATCCTGATCGCCAATGGAGCCGACCAGTCCACCCGGGACAAACAAGGGAACAACATCATTCATCTAGCGCTTGCGAACCAGCCGAGTGCAAAGCAGCTCCGTGCTTTCCTGGAACTGATCGATCCCGAACTGCGGCGCTACATGCTGCGTTCGCGCAGCGGAATCCAGACCAGCGACGGACGCACGCCCCTGCATCACTGGGTTGCCAATAATAGCGAGCGGCGGAAACAAATCTTTCGCCCACGAACCTTTGGAGACGACGAAGAGAGGGACTTGAAAAAAGAGCTCCAGGTATTGTTGGAATATTCCAACGGCGAAGAGCTTGATGTCTTGGACGCGAGCGGCAATACTCCTCTGCACACTCTCATCAGCAGACATGTGGACCCGGATCTCATCAGACTTGTGCTCGAGGTCAAGCCTGAGCTTCTCTACCGCGAGAATGCCGTCGGACGCACGCCTGTTGAGTGCGCTCAGGACATGTACCTCCAGGCCTGTGTGCAAGGTTCGCGACAGACCATTTGCTTCGACCGCTGGCTTAAGAGCAGGAACCCAATCACGCACCTACTCGAGGGCAAGGAGATCAAAACAGAACCGTGGGTGGATCACGAATTATTGAAGTCCCAACACATCTACGAGCTCGTCAAAGCGATCATGGAAAAGTTTCCCAGCAAACGGCGCCTCGTGAGCCTGCATGAGGCTAATGATGTCGCAAGACGCATCGGCGAGGAGTATCAGAGCCAGCGATATGCATGGAAGGGCCCCGGAAGTAAGACAGGGGCCAGGAACGAAGGGCAGGCTCCCGAGGACGAAGGCGTTCAGGGCGAGAGGGAGAGAATAGAAGACCAGCCAGAGCAGACTGATTTCGTCCGCACTGAGCTTTCCAGTATGGCTTACGGGGGCATGGGAGGAGCCGTCAGGATTCGGGTTTAGGGCGGACTCCTCTTCCAGCTTCTCTGATGACTAAGATGATAGGAGGGAAATATGATAGTATGGTCGGAAGGCGCAGGGAGGAGGCTTATCAGATGGAAACACAATGGATGGTAGTAGCCTTTGATGAAAGAGAATGTCACCCTGAATTTACCTGTTCTTAGTTTGGTAGGTACGTAGTAAGTTTTGCAAGAATCAAGAATCATGATGAGAATCTCTTTAAAGTTGTTTCTTCTCGTGAAGAGAGAAAGAGAGACAGAGAAGGAATGGGTGGGAGCCTCGCACAGCCTGAGGAGACTCAAAAGGCCCAGACTGAAGTGGCTCTACCTTGCCTTTCCGAATTTCTTAAAGTCACCAGGCAGGACTTAAGCTGTGCACTCACCGTTTCATATGTGAACCGCGTTGCCTTAGGCAAAGTGTGTATCAGATAGGCCACAGTTGAGTTACGAGAGGGTCACCTATTTAACCTACCCAAAATAATCTCCTGGGAAGTTTTCGTGGAAGAGAGGATATCGGGGACAGTATGCTCATGTGTGGCGGAACTGACTGTTACATCTTCTCAGTAATTAGTACACTGGCACCAGATGAATTCGTAAAATCCAACTTTGGGGTTCTCGGCCTCCAGGAGCACCACAAAAAGAAAGAAAAAGATGCTCTTGAACGAAGCTTTTTGCTTGGTTTTCCCCCTTCTTTTCTTCTTCTTTCGTATAAATATCGTGTTTCTCCTTTTATTTTCTTTTCTTGATTTGCTTACCTCACTAGATATTGAAAGAGAAATTTCATAGCGAATACTGCCTGGTAGGTGTGGTGGCACAAGAGCGCAGGTTCGTAGTCTCAGCCCTAGGTGGGACGATGCATGCACCACGCCACCTCAACTGCAACACGATGTTATTCTATTCTTTAAGCTTACCTTCCCGGGAAAATGCTCAAGTAGTGTCACCGGCTATTGCGGCATGGGTCTTGCGTAGATAGAGTTTCATCGACAAGCCCACCCAGCGGTACAAATTAAATACCACCCGTAAGCTGACAATGGCAGTGGCGCAGCAGTCAGGATTAGCCCACATTTGGTGCTCCTTGGGCACAGAAAAGCGAATACTTTTTGGACTGGAAGCGACAAGCCAGGTCAGCTATTGCCTTAAAAAGTACTATGCAAACACATAGTGACTTTCGCGCGTGGAAGGATGTGGCTGGTTGGTTCTGGGGAGACAGGTTCGACTTTGTGCAGGCGCGCTTCAGCCACTCCTACTATACTTAAAAAAAGATACTTCAGGAAGTAGGCAGTCGCTCTCAGGCAGAATCCTCGGCTGCCTAGAAAAGTGGATTTTTCAACCACAAAACAGAAACTCTTTCCACCTTTGCCCTTCAGCATCTTCAGCCCTATGCTGATTTTATTTACTTCATAAGAGGATTTTTCGCTGGTTGATATCAACCTTCGACCTGGTCCACCTCGTTTGTTGCTCGACACACGGACACGGACCCAACAAGATACACAAAAAACAAAAAAAAACCACGTCAAAACAAACAAGCCAAGGAGTCTCAAGCTCTGGCCTCTTTGCAGAGGAAACTCCCGCATTGCGTTCCTTGAGGGAAAATAAGAGATCATGCTGTCCATCATATCGATTGGCTTTCGAGCCCTCCAGGTTCGTGATTACCTCTTTGTCATGCATCCTACAACCTTCACATGCAACAAACTGACCATTCCTACAGATGCTCTTCGCCATCGTCGTCGTGGGTCTCTCTGCTACATTCATGAAAGACCAGCATGTCGGAAGCGCCCCCGTAACCACTCGTTACAGCGTCTTCGTCGGCGCTTTTGGGTAAGAACATCCACCTAATTACCAGAACCAACCCTTCCCACAGCACCAGACTCTACTCTCCCTCCCCTTACCACCTCGTAATGCACAACCTCTGACCATGAGATGCACCTCACGACAGTATGATTGTCGGTGCCTTCGGCGCAGTCGCCCTATGGGTCGATAGGATTCCCAGTCTCGCCCCCATGGTCACCGACGGGCTCGCCGCGCTGTTGTTTCTCGCGGGCGGTATCGCCTGGGCCGTCGGCATGAAGGGCCAGAGCTGCAGCCTGAGCTCGCTGGAGAAGCTCTACGACAACTCGCTTCTCAACCAGGGCTGCGACTCCCAGAAGAGCAGCAGTAACTATGGCCCCTACTGTTATGTGGCGGGGAACCAGAAGGAGAACGGGTGGCCGCTGAAGAACCTGTGGCCATCGCCTATGAAAGGCATTTGGTACGTAATCAACAACCAAGTCACTATAAGGCATTCTTTGAAAGTATAAAAGCTGATGGAAGGGGGTAAAAACAGTCAGAAGGCGTTTGCCAACGAGAGCTTCCAGTTCCTGGGCTTTGCGTCTTTCGTGGTCCTTGTGGGCTTGGGTTTCTTGATGATGAAGAGGAAGGGAGGCTCGAGGAGTAAATTCGTTGCCTGATGATTGGCCTATTTCCGGGCGCGGATGAGGAAGGCAAGTCGGAATTCTAAGTATGATCATAATGTGAAGAAAGTGCATTTCTTACTGTATTGAGATGGAGTTGGACCAAACATACCCCGGGGCACAGGCAGGATCAAGACATTCATTCCTAAACTACAGGAGATGGAAAGACATTGAATTGACAGAGGGATGGAAAAGAGGCTGATGGAAAAGTCGTTTTTGAACGTCAAACCTATATTGGTTGTTGTTGACACAGCTCAGCAGACGGGCCTGATGTTATTTCATCACAATGATCACTGCCAGTATCATGCTCTTGTGCACACACCCTCACTACAATCTATTTAGATAGCAAGACGAGAATGAAAAGGTACAGCCTTGGTGAGCTCCTCAGATCTAAGCGCACCAGCAGTCAGAATAAGAGTCGTGCATCTCTCGTGAGGATAGTGTGTGATCTCCCATGTATGTCTTTCGTACTAGCCATTACTCAGCAATCGATCAAGGAAATACTATAGTATTATCAAGTACCTACGTGTTTGTTTAGTGTGATAAAACACTGAAATATAGGTAAGATCTAAGGTTTGGTGCTATAAAATACAAGTTTCCGGCCTGCTGATACCTCAAAAGGAGAATATAGCCACCCAGGCTCCCTCAACTCATTTTTATGGTTTTTTTTTCTTTTCTTTTCTTCTTCCCATTCTATCACCTATTATTCACCTCATATGAGGAACGATACAGACTTTTCCCAATCCTCTTCTTCTCCTCCTCGACCTCCTAGCTTTCCTTTGGGCTTCCCCCCAATTACCCCCCACCGCCTGGCGGCCTTGAACGACCGACGAGCACACCCACCAATGACATTCTCCCTTCTTCTTCTTCTTCTTCTTCATCGTCGTCGTCCACCCTGGGATATACATATACCTATATATATCTATATGGAACCCCCCCCCCCCCCCCCCCCCCCCCCCCCCCCCCCCCCTCCCCCCCGCCGGCCGTGCTCACGCACACCAGCCGCCGCCCCACCTGCGCTCATC